>LBNU01000855.1:9425-44698 GCA_014162995.1 Artemisia annua | reverse complement strand
TATATATATATATATATATATATATATATATATATATATATATATATATATATATATATATATATATATATATATATACATATATATATAAGCTTATAATATTTTTCACTATATAAAGTTATGGCATAATCATTTACTGACAAACCATGAATAAAAATATTGAAGGTGAAAGGTAACTTTTCATTTAGTAAAAAAGAAAGTTAAAGCAAATAAAAATATTGTAGAAGTGTACGAGTTGAACTTGAGACTTTTATTTTAAGAAGCATGCTAACAAATAGTATAACACCTTCACACTTGTGTCCTAAGTTAGAAACCTAGCATTAATTCAGTTTCACTGATATCATAGACAAAAAGTCAAATAATCTTTTTGAATAGTAATGTTTGGTTGATGATTGTATTATATGTATAATGTATAATAATTTTCTTTTTTTAAGTTTATTTGCATCTTTTTTGTTTATGAACTAAAGAAAAATTATAAAACCGAAGTAGGTACACTGGAAACTTTGCGTGAGAAGACGATGTGTTAATTCGCTCGTCAAAAGGCATGTGTATCAGACTCTGTGAAATCCTAGCAAATAACGTATGGATAACTAGCGTACTAAGGTTAGAATAGTTGAGGGTGTTAAGAAGTGGTATAAAATTTCACCTGTTTTGTCAAAGTACTAGTTAAAAGTACTAGTTAAAATTAAAGGATCCATCTTCTGAGTCTTTAATGTTCACAGAGGGCTCGTAGAATTTTGCTCACTTGTCTAATACTTCAGGCAACACTTATACATAGATATACATTAGGTATAGCAAGTAGGACACGTATATACAAAATGAGATAAGGCACAAAACACATCATATGATAAAGTATGTGTGGAAAACTAGAAGGAGGGGTTGAATAGTTTTCCCTCTTTTTCGTTTTATAAAATGTTTGTTTTAAAATCTTTGATTAAAGTTTTCCTTTTTAAAATCTTAAAATGTTTTGTATCAAATCATCTATTAAGTTAAACTCAATATGAGAAGTGTGAATAATAATCTATTAGATCATATCATATAATTATACACACCATCACAATATTAACTTGTAACTATAATACAATCAATCATCACGACAATATAACCAACAACCAACACATATTTTCAAGCATAGATATAAAGCGATAAATGCAAGAATAAATGTAAAGAGATAAGAGAAAGAAGATGCAAACCGGACACGATGATTTATAGTGGTTTGGCTACAAGGACACCTTCCTTGCCCTACTCCACTCCCCGAGTCACCTACTCGAGAGTTCACAACACTACTCAACAAGCTCCCTTTTGGCGGAGAAAACCGTACACACCTTTGCTTACACCGTTTAACGACACCAAGCAAAATGTCGAGTCCTAATGCTAGCTAGGACCAAACTCACGACACGACTTCGATCACTACACAACTTCTACGCACGACTTCTTCACACCACTACTTCTTCACAACTACTCGACTACTTCACGCCACTACTTCTTCACGACTACATAACTTCTTCACACTACTACTTCTTCACACCTACATGACTTCTTCACATTACAACTTCTTCCCACCTCTTCTTACTCATCTATTGACTCACTACTAAGTAAGATCATCTTGATCTACTTATTACATGTACTTACATAAATTATTTCTACAACTTCACATCAATACTAACTAGACTCGAATACTTCTTTGACTTGATGATAAGAAGTATTCTTGTCTTGCACTTCGAGTGGTGAAATATTGAATCACTTGAAACAAAAGCTTATAATCTTATGATCAAAGGATTTAGAAGGATGTTTAGAAAGGATTGGGACTGAAAATTTTAGTGCAAAAGGTCAGGAAAAATTGCAGAAATGAACTGGTATTTATAGGGAATCATTTATGTCAACAGAAGCGTGCTAGCCCCCTTAAATAGGTGCCGGCCCCCTTAAAATTAAGGGGGTCGCCCTGTCGAAACGGTCAGAAAAATTCTTTTTCTGGAAAAAGTTTATCTAGTGAAATTTTAACTGTTTTTGGTTAAAAATTTGAACTCATATATTTATTTTGAATTAAACATTTTTCTTTAAATACCAAAAGTGTTTTCTAAAATATATAAAATGTTTATAATATTTTATAAAATTTGTGGTGTCAAAATAAAATCCCTTTGATCATAAAATGTATTAGACATTTGTTTATTCATATCTTATGTGATTGTTGAAGCATACTCGAGACGTTGAGATGTCGAAAGATGTTGACGTATGAATGCATAGATGATTTGTGATCACAAGTAACTTAAGCACTTTACGTTATGTGTTGTAACTTACATCTTTGTCATCATCAAAACATGAAGAGGATGTCTAGATTAAATATCGTAATATTTATGCCAACAATCTCCCCCTTTTTGATGATGACAAACTATGTAAACTATAAGTCATAGTAAAATGTATAAGTTACTTGTTTACACTTCTTCTCCCCCTTTTGTCGAAGCAAAAAGGTGGAATCCTACACGAGATGTCTACTACACTTCAATCCTTGAGATAGAATGTATAAGGCGAGCTTGCATCATCGTAACTGAAGCCTTGATCCTATCAACCATTAAAACATGAATCTAGCGGATCCATGGATCAAATAAATTGCAAACTTTTAACCTGCATCAAGGGTTAGTTTCTTGCAACAAAAATATATAAAGATAGGGATGTAATACACATCGCCAATGCTCCCCCTTGGTGTATGCTCCCCCTTATTTGAGGCACCAAGAAATCAAGTAACGGAAAGGTGCTACAAGGCAAAGTTAGTTGAAAAAGAATGCAAATATACATAATGATGATGATAGATATATGCATGACACTTATTGGGGAACAAGATGTGGATGTCTATGGTATATGGACTAAAAATATGACACATGCAATTATTGTTTTGAAAGCAACAACCTAAATCCAAAATATCATGACCAATGCTTAAGACATGGCAATGATTACGACCAAAAAAAATTCGACCAACATATTTTGGCGAAATATGCCAAAATATATACTCAAAAAGAATTAAAAGAAGATGATGATGAAGATGGTACATTTTTTTTAACGTAGAAAAACGAAGATGGATGAGCATGGATGGAAAGGGAAGGTGATTGAAAAGGGTTCACAAGTATGGTTTAGATTAATATATCGTTTGACAAAGGTGGATGATTGGGAATCATGGGATTTTTAGGTGTTTTGTTGGTTGACGGCCGAAGGTGGATATGTGAAATGAGGTGGTGATGACTCGACAACACTTGAAGCTTGGATATCTTCTTTGTGTTCTTCACTTGCTAGAAAGTGGAAAAGACGCATTTCGTAATGAAATTCACTTGGATGAGGTGGTGATGACTCGACAACACTTGAAGCTTGGATATCTTCTTTGTGTTCTTCACTTGTTAGAAAGTGGAAAAGACGCATTTCATAATGAAATTCACTTAGATGAGGTGGTGATGACTCGACAACACTTGAAGCTTGGATATCTTCTTTGTGTTCTTCACTTGCTAGAAAGTGGAAAAGACGCATTTCGTAATGAAATTCACTTGGATGAGGTGGTGATGACTCGACAACACTTGAAGCTTGGATATCTTCTTTGTGTTCTTCACTTGTTAGAAAGTGGAAAAGACGCATTTCATAATGAAATTCACTTGACTTTTGATGACATGGACAAACATGTTTATGAGTGTATGGATATGACGGTTGCCCTTTGATTCAAAGAGCGACACAAGGGTGAACATAGGTTTATGTATCATGAAAGATGGTTTGACCTTTATGGATTAAGTTGTAGTGGTGATGACACATTTAGTAGAGTGTAGGAGATGGTAACATGGTTGAATCTTCTTGTGAAGATGACTAGGTGGAGTTATTGGTGAAGATGGGTGAGAGTGAAAGAGCGATATTCATGGAATGAATTTCTTGGGTAGGAGGTGGTGGTGACACTTTTGGTGGTGGAGACAATTGTGAGTTGGGATATCCATTGATGGATGAAGATGTGGTGGAGGGTGTTTTAGATGGTACATTAGGTGCACTATGATATGAAATTAGAGGTTGAGGTTTATTGTTTACGAGGTATGATATTGATTTTTGGTTTCTTTGAGGGCATGGAAATGGTGGATGACTCGAGATTGGTAGTATAAAGGATGACTCGGTTTTTCATTTCACATTGGTGGTGGAAAGTTTGACAAGGAAGAGGTTGATTGCGGGTAAATATGTTGGGCCAATGGAGGTATATTCTTGGAAGTAAGAATGTTGGAGAGTTTGGTGGTGTGATGTGGGTTTAGGTTTAAGGTAGAAGGATATATGTAAGTGGTGTGATTTGGGTTTAGGTTCATGCTCATCCGGATGTAAAGTGTAACAAAAAAAATAAAGACGAATCAACACGAAAGTGATAAGCTTGACAATGACACGAAGGATGAAGGATAGCATACAATGAACTTCATCCATGAAGTTATGTAGCTCTTCTCGAATATTGCGAATGTTTAAAGAACAATCACAAAAAAAATAAAAAATAAAAAAAATAAAAAAACAAAAAAAAAAACGAGTTATGAGGTTTTCCTAAAGATGGTAGCGGAAGAGGTGGACGGAAGGTGTTTGACTTCTATATTATAATAGAGTCATGACTCAAGAAATATACATGAACAATGAGTTACATTTTAATTTGCATTTCGCCAATTAAAAATACTTAAATATTTCGGATGAAATATTTAAGTTGTCACATTAATTAGAGAGGTATTAGATTACTATCTAACTATCTCTTGACAAAAGGAGTGGATTGTTTGGAAGGGAACAAGATGATGAATATGGAAGTGAGTATGCATGAAGACTCTAGGACACTTAAGACACTTTAGAGACTATTATGACTTATTGGATTGTGACACTAAGGTTCTCATGAAATAAGGGTGTATGATCTACATACCTAGATGGATGAGACATACAGAGTTAAGCGTGTAAAGGCATTTAAGCATGCTAATAAATATAAAAAACATCATATCAAAATAGTTAGAAAAACAGAATCTATTATAATAAACATCCATTCAATAACTAAGCAAATAATTACGAAGGCATACAATCAAATCACATAAGAGCAAATAAGCATCTAGAAATATCGTATATGTGGGATGCCATAAATCTATGAATGAAAAACTCTAATGATAAGCAAGGTTCATAAAAGTAAACTAGCGTTAGGTATATTTAGGAATAACCATTTAATCAAGTTGGAGAATGAGTATCAGACTATTGCTAGTGGCGCTCAATTCAGGCTAAACACGACCAGTTTTACGGGTTATACACACCTAACTTCTCACATAAAAGCAATTCAACCGTTAGGTTAAATTGATTTTCTAGTCAATAGATTCTCTAGTAATCATTCTCCTTTTAGAAGTAATTGAGTTCCTAAATTTACCTATCGAAGAGTACCAAATATGAAGTTTGCTTGATTCACTAATACTTGGCTTAAGTGACTCAAACATCATGTTTTTATGAAGGTAAATCTAGATGATATATTTACTCATGATCCTAATAGAGACGTGTTGAATGTTTAGATAAGAGTAAACAAAATGTTTTAATCTTTTGTTTATGATTTATCGGTTGTTTGGTTTTAACGGCATATTACTTGATTTAATAAATGTGCTAGATTGAAGAATGCTCCTTAGCATATCTTGTGAAATGAATCTCATTAAGATTATTTATCTTAAATGAGTTTGTGATTCTCAAATGATATTAAAACTAGACACTTATATATTCTTAAACAAATATTATTTTCTTTGATTTTTGCCAATGTTATATACCATAATTTAACTAGTATTTGAAAAGATGAATTTTACTTGTTTATGCATTGTGACAAGTTATTTTTCAATTCTAATAACTTATATTATTTCAAAAAGGAATGTATAATGTATTATCTTGTAACACAACCATTCATGCTACAAAGAAAAATAAAATTCATAGAATATATAGTGTGTATTATTCTTAAATATGTATTTTAGCTTGGTTGATGATTTAGTGTGAGCAAAGTTTACATATGTTGTTAGTTTGCTCATGTTTGATTTTTCAGAGATGACACATTTATCCATTGTACTACAATGTAAATTGCTTGAATATTTCGAACCAAACATCCAAGTTGTCAATTGTCACACCCTGAATTTATCTGTTAAATGGCAGCGGAATTGAATTCCCGGGTGTAACGATCATGGCATCTCATACAAGGTTACATTGAACGACCTAAAGTGTCGTTTTGTAAATACAACGTTTGATCATTTTATTAAAACATAAAAGTTTACAAACATAGGTCCCAAGTGGTTTTTACACATTTATTGAAAATAAAAACGACAAGATCAAACGATTCATAAGTGCAATGAAGTAAAAGAATGAGACGCGTCGACTCCTCGACTCCATATTGGTCCAATGCATGTCACATGTTGTTACTTTAGTTACCTGAAAATACATTGCTAAAAACGTCAACAATAATGTTGGTGAGAAATCATAGGTTTAAGAAAATGAATGTTATACGAAAACCATAAGTATAAATGTATGACTAACTGTCACATAATAATGAAAAATAGTACAATAGCCCTTAAGCTCATGACCCCGAAGCTTGACTGTATGTAATGCCCCTAAAGAGTGTTTTTCCAGACACTCTAATATGAATAAAAATGAAATGCATCCGCTTGACTGTCGGTAACCCCAACACGGATGGAGGCGTCACCCTCAATAGATCTATCCACTCACTCTCGCTTATGCACAATTAACGGTTCATGATAATATGGGAACTTTCATAGGCAATGTGGTAACTTAAGCATTGTACTTGGATTTGTATACTTAGGTCAGTACAAAAATGGTACAATGTATTCTCTCCCGTGGGATTTGAAAACAATAAAAGAATGCATACGGGGCTATGAAAACTCACCTTAAGTGATGGTACAATCTGAAATGTATGAACTGAAGTGATGAGGTGCAACTTCTAGCCGCAACCTAAAATGAATGCATGTAATCTAATTTAGATTATGAAATGAGTTCGTGTATGCACTTGCACTTATAATCTATACCACTCGTATTATTTCAAAATATGAATAATCGTCGAAAATATAATTTATACTATCGTATTAAGTCATAATGAATATTACATGTTCATATAGTGTAATAATGTTGTACGATAGTTATTTGGTGATAAATTGTGAAAATACAAGTTTTCGTCGTAAATATAACATAGTAATTTCTGAAATACGGCTAAAAATGGCCTCGGAAAACTAGTTGTAAATCAGTAAATATTGAGAGTTAGAAAATAAAATTTGTATTTCTGGAAAGCTTAGCACCAAGACTAAATATGTTCAGGAGTGAAGTTTTGCTCAAAATGCCTAGATTTTCAGATAAATGGTCGAAAAGTATGGTGTTTTGGCCAAAACTGCCATTTCTGGGCAGTTTTTGTGAATGTTTGGATAGCTGTAGATTACTCATTTTAAGTCCAAATGACAAACGGCTTTTTGATTTGAAAACTAAGCCAGGTGCTCTAACTTTTTGTTCCTTGGAGTCCCAACTACAGAACTGAGTCATTTGACGGGAAAATGGCTCGCAACATGGGTGTTTGCAAAGTTTCTGGGTAGACTTAGAAAAATTTATGAGTAATAGTGCTGGTAGAATTTTAGTGAACTAATGTTCTTTGAAAAATCGTAACTTATTCGTTATGAGGCCGTTTCTCAAGTTCTTTATATCCCCGAAAAGGTAAAAAGGTATACTAACATATTTTCAATAGTTTGGTAAGTTTTGACAAGGTCTAAGGCTCGTTTTTGGTCAAACAAATTCGTACATCAGCGACATTTTTCCGAAAAAGTATTTATTGTTAGTATATTTTGTTTTTGGAATATCTCCTTCGTTATAAGTCCGTTTTTATCCGTTCTTTCGACCATGAATTCATCTAAGAGTGTATTTTCTATTTCTTGGGTCAAAAATTAACCAAAACTTACTGAGTTTACTCAGTTTTGAAATTAAGGACAGTAGGTTTATATATAGTTCCAAAAATAGTTTTTCCTAGTTTTTACTTGTCCAAATCCACTACTAACAACATCAACTCATCTGTTAATCTACCATACACCTTCTTAGGCTGTCATGGGTTCCCTAATATCATTCTTTCAACCATTTCTCCAAGGGTTCTCAAGTAATCCATTATATACATAAAAATGATGTAAACTTAGGTTTTGTGGTATAGACTTTTATATGCAAGTACAAAAACAACAAAAATACATAAACCTTGTAAGGAAATTTTGGTAGAACTTGTGAAAATAAAGTGATGAACTTACTTGGAAGATTACTAATTTTCGGAAGAAAACCCTACTAATCCATAGGTTTATATTTCAAAACCTTGTAATGGATGATAATTACTACTTGTAAATTATGTTGTACTTGAAAAATTACTTGTTCTTCTTTTTTGTTGAATTGGAACGGGCAAGAGAGGAGAGCAAAGAGAGTAAAATCTTTTTCTTGTTCAAAAATTAGTAGCATGCAAGTTATGAAAGGTAGTTTGAGTTAGTGGGATTTGTTAAGTGTTCAAAAGGGCACCAAGTGTCCATGCAGACACATAAGGCCGGCCACCTCACATGAGGTGGTAGCTTGGTCACAAATTTGTACAACATTGTTTTTACGGGGTACCGTTTAGTGCATAGTTTTGATATTTTAGCGTTATCGGGTACCGGGTTAATTAAAAATAAAATATAACGGGACAATACGGGATATAATAAAGTTGTAAAAATTATTAAAATATAATTTTTGTAAACATTAGGTATTTTAATAGTTATCACTTTGTTAATACAATTTATTATATATATATGTTCAAGTAAAGGTTTATTATTTGGTAGTCCACCAAAATAAGTAATATATAGTTTTATAACCTTAGTGGAATAATAACTAATATAAAAATATATTAGTGCCCTAGTGGAATTTGTTTGGTACATTAGGTTAAAAACTAATAACATGTCTTATTATTTATATACAAATAAATAAATAAGTATAACTTGAAAATATATAATCTACGAGTGGAATAGAATGCAAATGATGTCATGATGAAATGTAGACTAACCCTAGTCTATGAAATATATGATGAATAATAATGTGACTTAACCTACCCGGTTTCATCAAATAAATATCCGTAAACCTTGTTTATGTGAAATGTTGAATTGAAATTCAATGAATAGGAAAATGTCGGGACTTAGGAAATTGACCTAAAATTGAGAATTATGACATCAATCCTACTTCATTGTGTATTTTATGCATATATTTGCTAAATATTTGGAACACAACTATTGAACAAGTAGACTCAATATGACATCATATTCACAAGTGTGAGTTATGATCCGATGCATATTCTTATCGTCTTGGAAAAGGATTTTGTTATTTTCATATCAATCGAGTGTGATTGAGTATGTAGATTCAAGACTATATCTTTTGTTGTAATTTGATATAATCTTGAAACTAAACAAGTAACAATCCAATTTCTTGTCCACACTTAAAAACATGTCAATTAGATTTGATAAATATATCGACCATAATTTGAATAATGAATTGATATAATATCAAGATCTTTCTTGACCCTCACGAACACTCATTTAAAATAAATAGACATTTTGATAGTGTGTTCTATTAATCCTAAGTTTATTTATGAGTGAGATTAGTGAATGATTGAACGTTGACTTATTATTTCATGATTGTTATATGTCTTGTTTATGCGAAAAAACTATTCGTTGTTACGTATAATGAACACACTTAGATTTTGAAAATACTTTTTCTTTTATATAACTACTAATGTTTTAAAATGATTCAATTTCTCTTATTTAAACAACCTAAGGTAAAATAAGGTAATTTGTTGAAAATGTTTAAGTGTGTTGTTGAGAATAGATTAAATTGCTTAAAATATTTAGGCGACTAGATTTAACTCATCTACAAGATATTTGAGTAAGATTAAGCCATCTATACCTATATGCAATGCAAGCATAATATAGCAATCCTAACGCAAGAAATCTAGCATAAGATCTAGCTAAGTATAAACCGGAAAACTAGTTATAAACTAATAGGGCACATATGCTTAGATATACAATTAGCTAAAATTAGAATGACAAAAATCATCTAATCACATAATCATATAGCATAACACATAAAAGCACTTGTCGTCGTTTTGTGTATTATATACAATAATGTCTACATAGCTTGATTTTATTTGAAAAGAAAATAGTTTCCTCCCCATTTTAAAGATCAACATTTTAAAAATATGAATACTTAAATTTTCAACGATATACCAACTAGAAATGCCCGAATTGAGGGAAAAGGTAAAATACAAGTTTTATGTTAAAACGAGACACAAATTTTTGACCACCGTGTAGTATTTTGCCTTTCTGACAAATTTAACTTTGAAATGATTATTTTTAAGTATTTTTAAATGAAAGTAGACTCAATTACCTTTAAAACACCGCTTGGCACGACTTCTACGGAGTTACGGTTAATTTTATATGATTTTTCAAAGTTTATAAAAAACTAACGAACAGACTGGTGGACCCCTTAAATATTTAAGGGGGCCGCCCAGTATTTAAGGGGGCCGCCCAGACAATTAAAGGGGCCGCCCATCTGATACTCAAAAATGCATTTTTTGTTAAAAATTATTTTCTAACTTTGCGAAAATGTGTGAAACTTTCTGAGTTTAATACCGAACATATAATACTTTATTTTAAGCATAATTTTATTTGAGCTAGTATAATTAGTGTATATAACATCAAAACTAATACAAGTTAATCAACAAAACACTTTTCATATTTAATCCTCCTTAATAGGTAATTCGATACATGGATCGTACTTAATTTTTAAAACCATTTGTTTTGAAAATTAGAGCGACGTGGCTCTTGATACCAATTGTGAAAAACTAGAAGGGGGGTTGAATAGTTTTCCCTCTTTTTCATTTTATAAAATGTTTGTTTTAAAATCTTTGATTAAAGTTTTCCTTTTTAAAATCTTAAAATGTTTTGTATCAAATCATCTATTAAGTTAAACTCAATATGAGAAGTGTGAATAATAATCTATTAGATCCTATCATATAACTATACACATCATCACAATATTAACTTGTAACTATAACACAATCAATCATCATGACAATATAAGCAACAACCAACACATATTTTCAAGCATAGATATAAAGCGATAAATGCAAGAATAAATATAAAGAGATAAGAGAAAGAAGATGCAAACCGGACACGTTGATTTATAGTGGTTCGGCTACAAGGACACCTTCCTTGCCCTACTCCACTCCCCGAGTCACCTACTCGAGAGTTCACAACACTACTCAACAAGCTCCCTTTTGGCGGAGAAAACCGTACACACCTTTGCTTACACCGTTTAACGACACCGAGCAAAATGTTGAGTCCTAATGCTAACTAGGACCAAACTCACGACACGATTTCGATCAATACATAACTTCTACACACGACATCTTCACACCACTACTTCTTCACAACTACTCGACTACTTTACGCCACTACTTCTTCACGACTACATGACTTCTTCACACTACTACTTCTTCACACCTACATGACTTCTCCACATTACAACTTATTCCCACCTCTTTTTACTCACCTATTGACTCACTACTAAGTAAGATCATCTTGATCTACTTATTACATGTACTTACATAACTTATTTCTACAACTTCACATCAATACTAACTAGACTCTAATACTTCTTTGACTTGATGATAAGAAGTATTCTTCTCTTGCACTTTGAGTGGTGAAGGATTGAATCACTTGAAACAAGAGCTTATAATCTTATGATCAAAGGATTTAGAAGGATATTTAAAAAGGATTGGGACTGAAAATTTTAGCGCAAAAGGTCAGGAAAAATTGTAGAAATGAACTGGTATTTATAGGGAATCATTTCTGACAACAGGAGTGTGCCGGCCCCCTTAAATAGGTGCCGGCCCCCTTAAAATTAAGGGGGCCGCCCATACAATTAAGGGGGCCGCCCTGTCGAAACGGTCAGAAAAATTGTCTTTTTCTGGGGAAAGTTTATCTAGTAAAATTTTAACTGTTTTTGGTAAAAAATTTGAATTCATATATTTATTTTGAATTAAACATTTTTCTTTAAATACCAAAAGTGTTTTTCTAAAATATATAAAATGTTTATAACATTTTATAAAATTTGTGGTGTCAATATAAAATCCCTTTGATCATAAAATGTATTAGACATTTGTTTATTCATACCTTAAGTGATTGTTGAAGCATACTCGAGACGTTGAGATGTCGAAAGATGTTGACGTATGAATGCATAGATGATTTGTGATCACAAGTAACTTAAGCACTTTATGTTATGTGTTGTAACTTACATCTTTGTCATCATCAAAACATGAAGAGGATGTTTAGATTAAATATCGTAATTTTTATGCCAATAGTATGTTATGCAAGTGCATGACAGAACCATTCTGAAGAGATCCTAATATTTCAAAGAGAAAGAATTACTACAATAGTTTTAAAAATATTCAAAGGATGATTAAACCACAACTTTCAATCTCTTCACTTTTCTTCTTTCTCATGTTTGTGATAAAGTGAGCAAGACATTTGATTATCCTTTTTGTTTGTTTGAATTCTTCGGTTTCTTTTGGAAGTTTGGGAAGTTGTTCGATATAAGAGATTGGATTAAGGCGAAAGTTTGAAATAGGATTTTCTTCATTGGCTTCAACTTCGTCTGAGGAATCTGAGAGTGGACGAGGCCTTTTGCCATTGACCAAGAATCTTTTGGCACAACCTTCGGCGAGTGGTACCATGACATGATTTGCAAGAGCATGATCATTGGTGATTGGAGAGGGTTGGATTGTACTAACATACCTAAGGATACATGTGTTAGCCTTGAAAATAATGTTATAGTCGGGAATTGCATTAGTTTATTAGTAAAGGGACTTAATGTGTCAACTATGTAAAGTATGACACTTGGTCACCTATAAATAACCTCCTAGTTCCATCTAGGATGGTTGGATGTTCATTATGTAATAAGGGTGTGTGTGGTTTCTCCTCTTTCTCTCTCTAGAAAACACACACACCTTCCCCAATTCTTTAATCTAATATACCATGTTTAACCTTTATTTCGAGCATCCCCGACCTCCTGAATACTGATTCTTGGTCATAACAAGTGGCATCAGAGCTAACCAGGGGCGATTCGTGGTGTTTTTGGGTGTTTTAGGTAGCTATTCGATTGGCTTGGTGGATCTTTGATTCGTTTTGTGGCTGGTCGTGAGGTTTTAGCGCCACAAAACATCTAGGGTTTCATCTTATTCTTGCATATAGGCTGCTAGCAATAAGTGGGTTTGATTATTGGGTGTTTATGGTGATTAGCGTGGTATTTGAAGGATGATTCGTGGGTTTTATGTTCTCTTGCGAGTATCACAATTAGGGTTTCGCGAGTATGAAGTTTTTGTGGGGTTTAGCGAATAAGAATTTTGGGATTTGCGAATATCAAATTTTGGGTATTAGCGAATAGGTATTCTTGCGAGTAGCAAATTTGGCGAATAAGCCCTCACCTTATCGTATATTGCGAGTAAGGTTTCCCATTTGCGAGTAAGTCTTCATCTTGCGAATAAGATTACAACTTGCGAATAAGGTCTTCATTTGCGAATAAGGTCTTCTTTTGGGAGTAGTGTTCAAACTTGCGAATAAGAATCTTGCGAATAGCAATTGTTTTGCGAGTATCGTCCCAAGTTGCGAGTAAGGTTTGAGATTTGCGAATAAGGTGAGAATTGCGAGTAAGGTTTGTGAATTGCGAATATGGAATGATTGCGAGTAAGAACTTTCTTGATTGCGAGTATCAAAACCAAAACCAAAACTTTAGTGAGTTTGTTTTAAAAAAATAAAAAAAAAAAAAAATAAATAAATAAATTTGGTATAACATTTGAAAATTTTGACCAAAAATTCAAATTTTTTGGCCAAAATTCAAATTTTTCGGTAAAATTTGGCGTAAAAATTTTTATAACTCAAATTTTTCGTGCAACCTTAGACTGCATTTCATAGTGATTTTCAAAGTTTGGGCGAGAAATTTTTCAACTTCATTTTTTGGAGGGAAAAATATGAAATCACTAAAATAAACCCTAATACCACATCACCCGATACATTGATATCATTGGTACACCTTATATAGAACATGATTCATTTCATGTTCATTTACATAAATACCAATATATCACATTCTCAAAACACACCATGTTTTGCTTAAAAACCTGATCAAGACAAATACATAATCTTCATGGTCCTTAAATTTTAGACGTTATTCGAAATGGTGATACGGGATCATTTTTATTTGCTTATTTGAGCTTGATATGTGCGAGTTACGTACGTGATAGTATTCTCAATGGTCTAGGGGTTTGGTTTGATGTCAAACTTGAAGATTCCTTGTTTTGAGCATTCATCGATAGTGATAAGACACATCTAGCTATGTGTTGAGATCTATAAATGCATTAAGTTGATTAATGCTCACAAGAGCTTTATCACTAAGATTACGTGTAGTGCTCAGCTGTCACATAAATGATTGTGGATTGTTCAATGAGCGGTATTAGTACATTAATTGATGGATGGATGGTTCAATGCCACTACCAATTGTAATGCAAGATGTGCTCAGGTATAGGTTCTAAAGTCCAGGATAGTACAATGCATAAGTCACAAATCTTGGGAATTTACTCAATCTCAAGTTTTGTTCATATCGGGTTGTCTCCATACGTGTCACTTACTATTTAGCCAGGAGGGAATGTGAAAAGGAGTTTGACTAAGAGGTTGATCTGGAGAAGAATGTGTAGAAGAATTTAGTTATCGACATCAACTCACGGCAGATGATTGCTGATTCATGTCCAATAAAATGGTTCGTCTGTCTCCCTCAAGTCTCCACTTGAGGGGTGTGTGTGTGCAACATAATCTATCTTAATAATAATATCTTGTTAATCACCTCACCTTCTCTCTACTTTCTCTCTCTAAAACCATGAAGATATTCATCATCTTTGATCAACCTCGACCACCTGAATACTGATTCACCTTTTTAGGCCAAAATTCATAATAACCCAATTAGATTAGTACGTGATTCATCTGCAAGTAAAGAAAGATTGCTGGGGATATTTATGAAGTTAAAGAGCTATGAAGTCTTCCTCAGCATTGCTGCGCTTACTTTGATTGTTTTTATTTTACTTGTAGGGATCATTGTAACCAATTCACGTATATCTCCAGCTGGAGGGAGATTGTTAGAAATGAAGCTGAGCGATATTTACGTGAATTGGAGTAGACAACTAGAATGCATATAGTGCAGGGACTACTAATGTCATATTGTAATAGTTGTCTTATGTTTGCCCTATATAAACCCCTTAAGGCTTCACTTGAGGGGTGTGGGTGTGCAACATTATCTTTCTTAATAATAATATTTTGTTAAAAAAAAAAAAAGAGTTTTTTGGCGGGAAAATTTGAGTAAAATTTATTTTCTGCAGGAGCTTAAACGTTCAATTTTTACGCGAGATTCAAAATTTGGTATAACATTGAAAATTTTGACCAAAAATTCCTATTTTTTGGCCAAAATTCAATATTTTTCGGTGAAATTTGGCGTAAAAATTTTAATAACTCAAATTTTTCGTGCAACCTTACACTCGCATTTCATAGTGATTCTCATAGTTTGGGCGAGAAATTTTTCAATTTCAATTTTTGGAGGAAAAATATGAAATCACTACACCTAAACCCTAATATCACCACACCCGATACATTGATATCATTGGTACACCTTATAAAAGAACATGACTCATTAACGTGTTTCATTACATAAATACCAATATATCACCTCACCCACTCCATGATATCATTGGTACACCTTATCCAGAACATGATTCAATTCATTTGTTTCATTACATAAATACCAATATATCACACCTCAAAACACACCACGTTTTGCTTAAAACGATCCTGATCAAGAATCATAATACAATGACGATGGCTAATATCAGAAGTTTGTGAATACAAGGAGAATTCTTTATTATCTATTTGGGTTTGAAGTGAAGTTTTACGGATGCGTACTTATTTATCTCAAAGTCTAGGGGTTGGTTGGATGCATGACTTTCGGAGATACTTGTTGGGCACATACATATATGTTAACCAAGGGTTACATACATGGTGACAAAGACTTGGTTTATCTAGTTTTCATAGGTCAAGGGGTGGACGGACAAAGACCTAGTTAACTATCACTTAAAGGAGTTACGTTGTAGTGCTCAGTGTCACACTTAGATGTGGATAATCAAGAGGTGTTACGTCTCATACTTGTTGGTTGGTTGGTTGAAGAGTATTGAGTACTTAGGGATTCGATGCTTCACGAACTCTCTACACCATTCTTAGTTACTACAGGAACCACAAGCTTAAGTCACAAGTCTGGGGAATCTTACTTCATTCTCAAATTCGTCATATTGAGTTCTTTCTTATGGGGTTAATGGAAATAGCCGTCGTTGTTCATTCAGAGGTTGATAAAGAGTTAGACAATTTCAAATGGTATCGTTAGTAGATTGGGATTATCGACATCTTCACACGTGCTGATTATAGTCTATTCTAAAGGTGCTTCCGGTTACAACTACATATACACATTGGTATGCTGATTTCGATGAGATCGCAATCATCAGGGGAGAGAAATGTGAAATAAATATGTACTTTATGAAGTACTAAAGGTCCATGTGACCAGGCTGAACCGTTTCTACCTTTGTTAATTACATGTGTACGTTATGGGCTGATTTATAAGATAGCTGGAATGCATTTGGTGAAGATGAAGATGTTGATACATTGTACCCCCGAACAGAAAATCCTGAAGAAGGTCGAGTCTACAGTCGTTTTACATATTCCGCTGCATGTTTGAAGACTAAAGACGGTTCGCATGTGTTTATCATAAAAGACTTCTTCAGAGTTAGGGCATTCATCAGAGATGTTGTCAGTTTGGGGGAGAGCACTAATTAGGGGAGAGTGTATTGTAATGGTCAATGTTAATCCCTAATTAGACTCACACACATTGTTCCTCTACAAGTCAAAGTGATGGCAGCCGAGAAGACTCAGATGTATAAGAAGCTATGGTGCTTGAAGACCACTCTCAGAGCTGCTGTGCTTATGTTTTGTATTGTGTTTTACTTAATTGTGCTTGTAGGGAACATTGTAAGCAATTTCCATATAACATTACTTTGGGGAGAGATTGTTAGCCTTGAAAATAATGTTATATGTTGGAAATTGCATTAGTTAAAAGCACAAGGACTAGTTCTGTCAATAGGACATAGTTTTAGTGTTTTGTAGTATATATACTCTCCTAGTTGCAACTAGGAGAGGTTGGATGTTCATTTTGTAATAAGAAGTGTGTGTGTTTTCCCTTTCTCTCTCTAGAAAACACACACATCTTCCCCAATTCTTTAATCTAATATACCATGTTTAACCTTTATTTCGAGCATCCCCGACCTCCTGAATATAGATTCTTGGTCATAACAACATGTGAGAAGCATACCATATGGAAGAACCATTTTATGAAGATGGTATCTCGAACTACGGAGGGTTCGTCATTTGAAAAGGATCACGATGAATGACTTCTTTGTTGCGAGTCATTCGGATTGATCAGTTATTTTATGAAGATGGTATCTCGAACTAAGGAGGGTTCGTCAAGAGGAGTGAGGTAGGTATGGTGAGAATCTAGAGCAAGACGTTGATTGGTGATGGACCAATCATTGGAATACATGCAAATTCTATGGTATGGAATTTGAAGAATCTCGACAAAGTTGGTGAGAGATAGAACAATGTTTTGGTTGATTATAGTGAAAGAGATGGAAATAGTACCGTCATCGTTTTGGATGATTCGAACACTTTTGTAGAATTGGAAAATGAACACAGGACATATTTGTTCATTGATGTTAAGAAGGCAATCAAAGTTGATTGCGGAAAAGACTTCACGAATATTTGTATCCTTAAGATAAGATTCTTCAATGACATGTCCTTCATGAGTGAGGCGTTTTTGGAGCATTTCGAAAATTTTATGATCATTGGGTGAAATATCAAACTTACGCCCCAGTCCCATGGGGAGAGTTTTCTATTTGAGTTTCAGAAAAGAAAGGAGAAAGGAGCGGATCGCTTACTACTAGGTTGGATCGGATGTCAACCTGTGGAGGCACTATTTGTGACTATTGGACAAATTTTTCCTTTAGTTTTCTTCTTGTTCTTTGCCATAACGCCCATTATGGGATGAGTTTAGGGATGTAATAAACGGTATCATGATGATCTTGTTGGTAGACTTAGGCATTTTGGTCCTAGACAAGTTTAAACAAAATAAGGTTTATGTTATATGCAATAAGAATTGTGTATGAGGGTTTAGTTAACCATGTTATCAAAACTTGATCAAATGGGATTTATGTTGAAGGTTTTAGTGGGTGCTTGGTGGGGGGTTTCTTAACCTTTCCCTTTCCCTTTCCCCACTTTGTACCAAGCTGGCCCTTATTTTATTAACAATGTTAAAACAAATGTTGATTAGTTTAGAGTGATTCAATTTCTTAAGTGAATTTTTTATTGAATAATTTGATCAACCCATTTGAATTAATTCTTGATAATTTAAACCTTAGAATTTAACTAGAGAGGAATATAATGTAATTACTTACAGTGATGATTAGGAGGTTGAATTTGAAAAGTTGAAACCCTGGGCTCGTTTGGTTCGCAGAATATTTTTGACGAAATTGGAATCTGTTTAAGGAATTGGAATGTGAAGGAATGGAATGTTAGAAATTGAAATTATTTAGATTTAAAATCTGACGGAATTGAAATTTGCAGATACTAGCGCATGTTTGGTTGGAAGAATGAAATGAGAAAAAACAATTATATTAAAATATTTAAAATTTAATTTTAGTTTAAGATTAATAAACTAAATATTATTTAATAAATAAATTACTTATCAAATAATATTATAATTTTTTTAAATAATATTATATAAACTAGTATATTAAATAAATAGTGTTTTTATATAAAATACAAATTGTATTTTTTAAGATATAAATTAAAAATGTAAGTTATAAATTAATTATTTTTAATTTTAAATAAACAATAATTTTTTTAATATAATTATAATAATAATTTTTAAATAAATAATAATTTATATTCAATTTTAAATAAAAATAATTTTTAAATCTTAATAATTTGGTTGTTTATAAAAAATAATAATAATAATAATTAAATGATCGTTTATAATAATAATAATAATAATAATAATAATAATAATAATAATAATAATAATAATAATAATAATAATAATAATAATAATAATAATAATAATAATAATAATATGAATTTCATGGAATTGTAAACAATCCTCTCATATTGACATGGAATGTTGAATTCCATATATATGGGATTTTGAAGGAATTTCATTCCATTCCGTTTGCCAACCAAAGACAGTAAGGAATGGAATTCATATTCCAAATTCTTTGAATTTGTCAACCAAACAAGTTATGAAATGGGATTGGATTCCAATTCCACAAGAATCCTTAGGATTCCGCCGAACCAAACGGGCCCTAAAATTAGAGTGATGTTTGATTGTATTTGGTGTAATGAGATGGAAAAGATTGTGTTTGTTCACGTTTGAAATACATATACTGTCATCTGATGCGCCGGTTCCCCCGGATCCTTTTGCGAAGGGATCCGGTATGTTAAAGTGAAAGGATCCGGGGTTGACAGTATTTTTTTGGCACCAATAATGTTTGGTGTTTTAGTGTATTGGTTCTTAGTTTAACGTTGATCATGACTAATGTTCCTAAACAATTAAGATTTGCGAGAGTTTAACTTTATTTTAGCCAAAATTTATATGAGAGATAGTTAAGAGATAAATCATAACAAACAAGTAGTTATGTTCTATACATTTCAACGATTAGAGGAAGAGAGAAATATGAGGGATATAGTAAATGCCGTGAGTGACTTTGAGGTAGGAATAGTTAAATTTTATTACTGTGTTGATGAGAGAATTTTGAGAATGACGGGAATGTTGGAAAACAATTCCTTATAGTTTGAGAGATTAGTGAAGAGAGACTTTTTGAAAGTTGTGATTTGGTTTTGAAAGATTTTTGTGTTGATGTGATTCCTTTTTGAAGAACATATGTCTAAAAGAATAAATCATGTAGATACAAGTATAGCAAGTAAATGTGTACCATATAAATTAACACATTTAAATTGCAAACAAATACCATTTAAATAAAATGCAAACATACCTTTGCTACGTTATCTTGGAGAAGAAAGCATTCTAAGATAAGCAATACTTCACGAGCTTTTAAAGAGCTTCCTAACATGAATATTTCAAAAAGGAGGTATGTTAAAAATGTTATAATAGTTTTTATCAATATCCAAATGTAGAAGTTTTTGTTGTTTTTCGTAAAAGTGAGTTATATGTCAATTTTTACAAAAGATTTTCCTTCTTTGTAGTTTTCAAAACATACATGGATCGTATCAAGTTTTTAAAGTACAATAGACTCTAAGAAACTTGGTAACGAAGCTCTTATGCCAATTGTAGAAAACTAGAGGGGGGGGGTTGAATAGTTTTACCGATGGAAAACTTCTTTTAAAACTTTTGATCAACTTGTGTCAATCTATTTTTGTTTAAGTAGGATATTGATAGAATAAAGTATAAATAAGATCTAATCTAAGAGATAGAGATAGAGAGACAAAACCATTACACAAGTATTTAGAGTGGTTCGGCTACAAGGTCACCTTCTTCCCCTACTCCATTCCCCGAGTCACCTACTCGAGAGTTCGTAAACACTTCATAACCCAAACTCCTTTCACTTGGCGGAGAAGCCTTCACAACATGCTTACACTTTATCCGGTACAAAGCTAGATACCGGGCTTTTCCATGAGGTAAAGCCAAACCTTCGTCGCCTACACTTTTACCGATACAAGGCTAAATCCCGGGTCCTTAGCACGATGGACCAAACCAACACAACTAGCGCAACATGACTAAAGGATCCAACGTCGTTTTACACCTAATGACTCAATATATCTACAACACCATTTTGAGAAAAAGAAAGAACAAGATGCACTTCTGTGATCTTGGAGAGAAGAATACTAGCAACTCATATCATGAACTTGTAAGTCTTTGAGAGGTCATGATCTCGCCTTTTAGAAAGACATAAAGAATTACAAAGAAAGACTACATAGAGAGATCCTTGGATCTATGGTTAGAGAACTTAGACTATAGAGAGAAGATATATCTAAGTAAGGTAAGAAACAAGAGAGAAATGGATCTCTATTTATAGGCTATTCTGAGCACTGTTCATCCGGATCCGGTGGATCCCTTCCAAGGGATCCGGCCAGTGTAATCCAAGGGATCCGGCTATCTAGTATCAATAGTTCGGATTTTGGTTACATTTCCGAGTTTTGGGTTATGGGTTATGATCCATGGATAGATGATGTCATGCCTGATATCAAAGACATCTTTAGGTCATGGGCCATGGACTTTGGGTTATGGGTTATGGACTTTGGGTCATGGGTCATGGGTTTTACACATTATGGATGTCATGCATGATGTCATGCAATGGGTAATGGGTTATGGGTCAAGCTCTATGGTTATGGTTATGGGCTCGGTTTTTGGGTCATGGATAGTCCAAGTATTCTTTATTTATTTTACAAGTAACATGTATTTCATAAAGTGTAAGTAACTATTACACTTAAGTGTTTTTATTAAATGGTTTTGGTTTTATGTAAAACTTGTTAAATATATATGTTCAAGGTTTATTTGTTTAATGAAATGAGTTAGTAAGCTTTTGGCTCAAAGCGTTATGTATTTTATTTATCTCGTTAAAATGATTTTAAGTTTGTTATCGACAAAACATTAGAAGATCGTAAAATATAAATAAATGTTTTTAAGTTTTATTTGTATTAACAGAAGAGGTCACTACAGAACCTTTAAGACGAGCATATTCCTCGGCAGAAATGGTAAATGCTTTATTTGAAATGGCAGAAATACGTGCAAAGGAACCCCTTTTCTTAGCTAAGAGTTTCTAGCAATTACGTGTGGTATGCCCTAATTCATGACAATAATTAACACTCAACCTCATCAGAAATAAAACCTTGGGAATCACCAACTCAATCACTATTACCATTCCTAGAACCACCTTGAAATCCACCATGACTAATAACAACAATATTAGAAACCATTGTATGAGGAGACTGGAGAGTTGATGCGAGTTTTGCAAATCACAAAAGTTTTACCTCTCAAGGTATCTTGAGAGATTTTGCAATCCTCCAGGCAGTGTACCTGACCGATGTAGTATAGTGAGTGGTAGGTACCGGGGGATTGATCGTTCTCTAGGGGAATAGTTGAAGTGTAGGTCAACTAGGTCTAAAGGTGAAGGATGATTCTCTTTGTATTTTTTATGTTTAATGAAAGCAAGTAAAATCTCGGGTATTGGAGGAATGGGCGGAATTAGTTGCTAGTCAACTAACCCAAAACTACAAATTAAACTAAAAAACAATAAAATAAATAACAAGAAAAGTAAATGTGGTGAACTCATTATGTGAGACAAGTGTGTTCACTTAGATTTCACTACTCCCTAGTTACCTTTTATTGGTTTGTTGAGTGTCACAACTGTTTAGTTGAAGGATTGTATTCCTTAATACCATTCTTGGGGGTGAGTGCGTCCTTCCCCAACCCTATGAACATCTACCTCCTCATATGGTGAGACGTTTAGTATCCCTTCATAGATTCACCGACATCTACTCATGCATTAAATACAATCAATAAAACCGTAGTACACATCCGATTACGTTTCTTAAGACGTTCAAGCTAGTTACCGTATAGGAGATTTAGCCAGGTTTCTTAGGCCTAACGCAAGTCAATCAACCAAACAATAAACAACAAACCAACAATCAATAAGTAGGTTTCATTAGATCTAAGCAAACACAAATAAACTTAAGCTAGCATGTTAATGCAAAGAAAAGACAAACAATTAATCAAACAACACATAGACATACTGAATGATTAAAGGAAGAACTTATCTTTAATTGAACATGGAAGAAAAGAGGGTTTGAAACCCTAAAATTAATGCAAAAGTCAGACTAGGGTTTATCTCCCAAGTTTCACCCAAGGTTCCACCACACAATGAATGAAAAATCCTAAAATCTATATAGAATTACAAATCTGACGGTGTCAGGTTATAACTTCTGACGCCATCAGAACGCTGTGTCTTAGGGTTTTGTATTGCTTAAGAGATCTCTAACGCCATCCCGTGTAAATACCACTGGGCCGTCTCGTGTTGTTGTAAAGCTTGACACCCTCAATATTTTTGTACCTGACGCCGTCAGGTATTAATTTCAAAAATTCTTCTGGGGCGTCTAGTGTAAGAATCCACCTCTTCTCAACATAAGGTGACGGCGTCAGCATCCAAAGCCTGACGCCGTCAGCTGTAAAAACCTAACTTTTCTTGGTTTTCTTGTTTTCTTCATTTTTGAGCATAAAAACGTCCGAAAAGCTCCAAAATGCTCCATATTCTAGAAATCATGTCCCAAGTACGTAAAATAAGAAAAGGAACGATTAGAGGCAATATTTGATCATAAAATCATGACTTAGGGCTTAAATGACCCCCTAAAAACGCATCAAATAAATCCTTATCAAGAGTCTCATTACGAATAACTTGAGCAAATGTGTCTTGAAGAGATGGAATCTCTGTCTCATTCAAGAATTGACATCTAAGAAAATTAAATTCCGGTGATAAACCGGTCAGAAAGCTCATTACAGTTATTTGTTCCCTTTGCTTTTGCATCACTTTCACATCAACACTTATAGGGAGAAGAGAATTGAATTCCTCATACATTTTCTTGAATTCCATAACATAAGCGGTAAGTGAGTGAACTTGTTTTTCTCTACGATGAAAAGCCTTGCACATACTATATATCCGAGAGATATTCTTTTGTCCCGAATACAAAAAATCAAAATAATCTATTAATTCCTTTACATACTCACAATGATCAAGTAAAGGAATCACAGATGGTTCGGTAGAGTTCCTAATCATCAAGAACAACCGAGCATCATTCTACAACCATTGATCCTTAGTCTTATCCGTAGGAGGTTTATCTATAAGATGAGAAGTTTTTCCAATACTGCGTAGATAGATACAAACTGTTTTGCTCCATGCAAAGAAGTTGGATCCATCAAGTTTGTTGTCTATGATTCGAGTCACTACTGGAAGTCCATCAGTAGAACTACTGCCAGATTCCCCATTATCATTCTTCATGTCATTAAGCATAATTCCAGATTCAATATTCAAACAAAACCTTAATTACCAAAATGAATCACAACAAAAAACCCTAAACAATACCTCTAAGAACAAATAAAATAAAGAAACAGTTGAAAACCTCAAAACAATAACATAATCAAAAATCAAAACCTGACAACCAAGACTAGATCCCTCGGGGAACTGATGAGAAACTTATTTTAGAAGCCCTAAAATAGATCAGTACTCACAGGGGTACTGTTCTTCAAAACTAAAAATGAAACCCTAATGGGTACAAAATCGTTGCTTTGCTTCAAGGTTTTCCAAAATTGCTTGTTTTTGTTCTTTGGTTAAGGGTTTCTTGTTTTGTGGTGAATTTGGTTGAGTGTTGGATGATGATGATGATGATTTGTTTTCCTTTGGGTTGGAGGGTTGGGTTAATTTATTTAATGGGGTTTTGTTTCGATTGGCTTTTCCCATCTTACAAACTTCATCCTTTCCTCCCTTAAGCGTTATCATTCCTTCACAAACATCAGCTAGCATTTCATTAACATCCTTCCCTTCTTCCAAATCACTAATATTGATCCGTAACTCACCTAGTGCAAAATCAATTGTACACTTGGTAGTTATAAGAAAATTTCTACCAAAGACAACCTCCGGTTCATCGGCATTCATGTAATCCAAGACCACAAAGTTACATTTGAAAATATGACCATGTATATTCACTTTAACATCTCTCACTTCTTTCCTTCCATAGCTTCCATAATCAAGTCTAACAAAGCCAAGCTTGTTAAGCATCTCTTCCGAAATATAGTTATCACTATACTCCATGTTCAACTCCGCATCCCATGCTTTTTCTCCTTCCACCGCACAAGGTGTAGCATACCTCATGTGTGTAGCATCGTACTCCTTAGTTGGTGCCTTAGTAAAAACAACCACCTTTCTTTCCTTCTCCTTCTTTGGATAACACATTTCATGTGGCAAATAAGAAACATTATCACCAATAATCTCTCCTTCTTCCAAATCACTCTTAGCCTTCTCTAACATATTCTCTAACTTTTCCAAGGAATCCCCGGAATCCTTGAACATATCCTCCAAATCTTTCAAGTATGCCGAAATCTGACTTAAACTCTCCATTTCACCTAAGCAATTACTAACTATAACATAACCATAAAAAAACATCCAAACCATTAGCATGAGGGTTAGTTGTAAGCAAATAATTCTTAATATGAAACAAGAATAAGTATATTAACAAACTAAAACACTAAGAATTGAAAACAAACTAAAAACTAAAAAGTGCAAAAAATTTAACGAGAGTTCCAACCGGTCGGTTGGGTGTCCAACCGAATCGGTTGATGAAATTACCACCACCAACCGATCGGTACGAACCCGTAACCGAATCGGTTGGTCACTCTGACAAAAATATTTTTTTTTATAAATAAATTACTAAAAATTAACTACACTTTAATCCTACCATTAATGACTTATTATTAAAAACTCTTAATATCCCAATAATAATTAAAACTAAACATTAATTCTATTTAATTAAAAACTTAAACATTAATCATAATAACTATTTTAACTACTCATAATTACTAACATTAATAGTCTAGAAACCTAAATAATTAACTAAAAACAGTAATTTAAAGAAAATTAACGAATAAAACTAAAATCCTAATTTTACCGAGCTGCCAACCGAATCGGTTGGTTGTCCAACCGATCGGTTGGAGCAATCTGTCTAAAAAAAAACTTTTTCTTGTTAAAAATTAAATCAAATCCGAATTATAAACAAATTAACTACTAAAATAAAGAAAACTAATCAAATCCCCGGCAGCGGCGCCAAAAACTTGATGTGCGTTTTTGCTAGTGCAAGTTTTAAAATTTATAAACACGATTTATCCGATTAATTCTTTAGCACATACGAGCAAGTATACTCGTCCGGTGTAATAAAGGTGGGTAAGTCGAGATCGTCCCAAGGGATTTGTTTATTTATAGTAGAACTTGTTTATTAACAAAGGTTGTCAATCCTTGTTTGTATGAATATATTTTTAAAAAGAAATCAAATAAGAACTAAGCATATACTTGTGTATAATTCCATGATGAGGTCTAGGAGTATTATTGCAATTATGAATATAAAGTTTGGTGTAAAACTTGTTATGATGCGCAACTAAAAATGAGTAGAAATACAATCGATGATGTATGTCATGTTCTAACTACTACTAAGAATTCAATCTACTAAATGACTCCTTTCGGACATATCAAGATAGTATGACAATTCTATAATCACATGGTTGTTTAGAAAATCAACTCTTTTCTTATGAATTCCTACGAATCCTTTCGGTCCTTTTTCGTGATGAAATCTTCTCAAAATCCATTTTAATAAGTAAATAGGATGGTTGTCAAGCATCATATTCCATACTAATTCGTGCACTAATGTTTTGGAATAAAAACAAGTTGAAAATCCTTTCGGACCTATTTCCCAAAGATTGTTTTTATCAACAAATTAAGCAAGATTAGATATTACTTCAACAAACTCATAAAATAGATATGTTTTCATGCATCACCTTTTTAGTAAAAGAATACTCCATAACCAATCACATCATACACACAAGTATATCACAAATTACTCCATAGCAATCATAAATAAACACAAGTAGATAATAAAACTTTCATTAAACGTAAAGTAACAATTGTTCATTATAAGAATCAAGGTGTACCTAGTCTTGAGAATTACAATGACAAGAATCACGTGGAACTATAGCAACCACACTCTAGATAAACTATTCACCACACTAGTGAACAATTCCCAACTCGAACCAAAGATTGAGACTTTACTCAACTCTTTCTGACGTTTTTCACACTTAGTAACCTTAGAAAATGAACTAGTAACACTTTAGTGAAACAATAATATTGATAAAAGATGGTACATGTAATCTAGAGGTTAAGTACTCATTATATAGCCTCATAACTCTTCTCTTCCAAGCAAAAACGTCCCATGATAGTTAATAACCATAAATGATCAGCCACCAATGATTATGAGGAGTAAATACAACTTTAAATGCAATTTTGTAACAGCAGTCGTTCCCCAACCGATCGGCTGAAGGTCCAACCGATCGGTTGGAGCCTTTTGGTCAATTTCCAGCCGATCCGGTTGCGGGTTGCAGCCGATCGGCTGGATGCCTCCTTTATGTTGTTTCTTTGACTTTTCTTCGCCGATTCTTTTCGCATGTGTTTCCTTTCTTCGTGGCATGTCTTAGTACATTAGAACTTGATATTTCTTTGGTAAATATGTATAGAAAACTCGTCTATATCAAATCCTTTGTCCATGCGTTAATTTCATCCTTCTCTTCCATTCGATTCTTTCCCCAACAAGCATGATCACTTCATTTCTTCACTTTTAAGCATCTTTTCACTGCTTTTGGCTATATTTTCATGTATAAACACTTTTCCACGACTAAGTAACAAATGTATACAAATATGACCAATTTCCATACGAAAAACCAACAATAACGCTTCTAAAAACATGTTAACTTTGAGCGTTATCAACTAGTAGCACTTGTACTCACTTCAACTAAATATGTGTCTACTATATATTCTTTTGCTACTAACTTATGTGCAAGTTTTTCTTTGGCTTGACATTCTTCTTGATGATATTTTGAAAGACTTTTCCACATGTCGTTTGCCGTTTGACAAAAAAATACTCTTTCATACTCAACTCTTGATAGAGCTTTGTATATAATGAATTTTGCCAAGTTATTTTGTTTTTCAAAAATAGTATTTATTGATTGAATATCACCAATTGAAATGACATGCCAAAGATCATAGTCTATTGATTTCACATAACTTTCGAATCGATTTTTCCATTCAAGAAAATTTTCATTTTCAAGAAATGGTGGTTTGAAAACAATTTTCCCTTCTAAATATTTTTCCATTTCCATAGATCGATTTCAAGTTTTAAAATACAATATATTTTAAAAATCTTGTTTGACGTGGCTCTTGATACCAATTATGGAAAACTAGAAGGGGGGGGGGTTGAATAGTTTTACGTCTTTTTAATTTACAAGATTTTGGTTATGAAAAACTTCGATTCTAATTTTATGTGAACTCAACTTGCTTACACGATTATAAACAATTTAGTCTACTAAAGACTATAATGACAAATATGTAAGTAAGTAAGTAAGTAAAGAGATAAAGTTAGAAAGATAGCACCGCGAGATAAACGATTTATAGTACTTCGGCTACGAATCTCCTCTTCGTCCTACTCCACTCCCCAAGCACCTAACTCGAGAGTTTTCTTCACTCTGTCAACAAGCTCCCTTATGGCGGAGAAAACCTTACATAACTTTTGCTTACACCAATTAACGATACTAAGCTAAATGTCGGGCTCTAATTGTAGCTGGAACCAATCTCACACCACTACACAACTTAGCATGACTTCTACACACCTTGTACACACCATAACTTCTTCACTACTTCATACCACTTCACTACTTCACTACTTCCTCTTCTTTACACAACTTCTACTTCACCTAGATCTACTTATTACAAACACAACACAACTTCACAAATAATTTACACAATATATAATACTAATCTACAATACTTCTTAAACTCGATGTTGAAGGAGTATTCTTCTCTTGCACTTTGAATGAGGAAGGATGATGAGGGATAGAATCACTTGAAACAAAGATTAATAATCTTATGATCAAAGGGTTTAGAAAGATGTTTAGAGAGGATTGGATCCAAAAATTTTAGTGCAAAAGGTGAGGAAAAAATGCAGGATTGAACCTGTATTTATAGGCAAAGAATTCTGACAACAGGAGCGTGCCGGCCCCTTTAAATGGTGGCCGGCCCCCTTAAAATTAAGGGGGCTGCCCCTTATAATTAAGAGGGCCGCCCTACTATAACGGCCATAATTCTTTGTCTTTTCTGGGGAAAGTTTATTTGGTGATAAACTAACTGATTTTGGTTAAAAATTTGAATTCATATTGATGACGTATAGTCTATATTCGGGTCACGAACCCGACTATTGGACGTCGATAGCATTTAAGCCAACCACGTGTTGGCTACTATGGCAATGGTTTGGGCTCACGGAGGCCCAAAACCAAAGTTATTTATAGCTTGGATATTGGATATCTCTTATTTATGGGATATATATCAAATATCCGATATAGGCGGACATGCTGAAGAGTGAGAAACACGTAACCGGTAAGGTTTCGTATGTATATATATAGGGCATCTCGGCTGTCATTCAAGGTACGATATCACAACCCTAACTCTTCTACAAACCCTAAAACCAATTACTTACTCTCACGCCGGAGGATAATCGTGGGAAACAATCCCACGATAAGCCTAACGTTGTCTTTTTGTTTTCTTAGTACGCAGGTCTCAAGTATTACAACCGAATTGGTACTCAAGACAAGGAACGCCCAACTTTTGTATCAACAAGTGGCGCCATCCGTGGGACCCTACACTAAGAATTCTGCTAACTTCTAGAATGACAAATTCCGGAAACTTAAGCCAGTGGAATCCGCAGGCGAAGAAACCCCATGGCAACTTACATGGGAAAAAGCAGCCAAGTGAGGCAGCACCTAAACAGGCCACTGGAACAACCAATGCGCCTAAGAATCAAAGATCAGATTCAGATCTGGAACAACCAGTGCGCCTAGGACCCCTCACGGGAACTATTCACGCCACTGCGACAAGTACTGGCGTGGAAGATCTACAACGCACTCCCCTAACCATGCCAGAAGGGAACCCTACCGAGCCGCCAGATGCGCCTATTCGGAATAGGGGCCCTGACGTGGAGACAGACCTCCGCGCACTTACTGGAGTCGCGCCAGAGGTAGTGCCAAGCGATTTTGTGTCCTAAAACTACGAAACCCTAGCCGCTCTCATGCGGGAGGAAGCGAAAAAGAGGTCAAACCAGAGCATACAATCCCGACTCAACTTTGACCCAGATGATGAAGCATCTCCACTGCGCCACAGAAAGAAGAAGCGCAAGAGGAGTAACCGTCGACACCCGGTATTCACCAGGATCGGAAGCAAGATGATGGATGATGAAGAAACTGATTCACAGTATCAGGAGGAGCACGAAAACAATGGATGGCGTACTAATGTCCACGCCAGGCTTGGTAGGCGCAGAGTCCATGATCGACTTTGGGGAAGATACCCCCCAAGTGAAAGCCCTTCGATCTCAGATTCTGATGACCGGCGCAAGCGCCGCAGAAGATCAAGCTCAGATTAGTTTGAACTTTACTCAGAGAAAGAAGTACGCCAAGAACCCTGTGGAACTCGCTAGGGTAAAACAGCATCAAGGGGAATCCACAAGCGCTTATATGGAGCGCTACAAGGACGAATGCGTACATGTCAAGGCATGTCCAGAGATACTAAAAATCTCAGGGTTTATGAATGGAATTAATAACCCGGAACTGATCAAGAAGTTGAACGATAAGGTTCCCCAAACCTTTGATGAACTCATGAAGCGCACGAGGTCCTTCATCCAAGGAGAAGCTGCCGCAGCAGATAGCAGAAAAGGCTACTTAAACTATAGGCCACAGGAACAGTCCAAGAGACAATCCAATGACCAGAGCAGCAACCGTAATAAGAACTATCACAGTGAAGGAGGCGGACGGGGGAACGACAAGTACACCCCATTAACAAAAACTCCGAGAGAGATATTCGTAACAGAGGGCGCAAACTTCCCTAAGCCCCCACCAATGCGCACCCCAGAAGCACAGCGCACAGGAAATGCGTACTGCGAATATCACGGACAGAAGGGCCACACAACCAATGAGTGCGTCCAATTGCGCCAACTAATTGATAAATTGGTAAAGGAAGGTGAGATGGACCACTTAGTGAATAACATCAAGGATGGGAAAGACAGACAAAAGACTGTAACCAAGAAAGAAGCACCTAAAGATAAGGCTGGCACCATCTGCATGATACAATCATGGCAGCGAAAGGTTAGGCAAAAAGTTAGCCAAAGATTTTTGTCCGAAAGCGAAATCTCTTTCCCCACCTTGACTGCGGAAAACGTAGTGGCGGAACCACTCACCATCAAGATAAGCGCGGGAGGTCACGATATCCACCGCATGTACGTAGATGGAGGGGCGTCCGCAGATATAATGTATGAACATTGTTTCAAGAGGTTACGACCTGAGATACAAAGTCAGTTAATCCCAGCCACGACGTCATTAACAGGCTTTACAGGAGAAAAGATATGGCCCATAGGTCAACTGCGACTGCTAGTTGCTGTTGGAAATAGGGAGCACTCTACAACGGCTTGGATGAACTTTATGGTGATTAGGTCTCCTTCGCCATACAATGGCATCATTGGAAGATCAGGAATATCAGCCATGCGTGCAGTACCATCCACAGCACATGGTATGCTTAAATTCCCAGTGGAAGGCGGCATTGTAACCCTCTACAATAACGTTGTGCAACCTGGAGAATGTAACACGGTTACATGTGAAACGACACAAACTCCAGAGCAAGGCGCAGCTAAAATACCTAACCTGAAAGTAGCCATCCACCCTGATTACCCAGAGCAACAGGTATTGCTTGGGGGTCGCTGTCTGATAAAGGCAAAGCAGCTGTTTGCGCACTCCTGCCAAGGAACCTGGATGTCTTCGCATGGGAACCAAAACACGTGACTGGTGTGCCACGGTCAATCTCAGAACACAAGCTGCAAATCCGACAAGGATATCCCCCAGTAAGGCAGAAAAAGCGCGGCCAAGCCCTAGAGCGCGCAAAAGCCATTTTGGAGGAAGTGCATAAGTTAGTAGACGCGGGCATCATGCGAGAAGTCTACTACCATGACTAGCTTTCTAATCCAGTGATGGTCAAAAAGAGCGATGGTAGTTGGCGGATGTGCGTAGACTTCACCGATCTCAACTGTGGGAAACAATCCCACGATAAGCCTAACGGTGTCTTTTTGTTTTCTTAGTACGCAGGTCTCAAGTATTACAACCGAATTGGTACTCAAGACAAGGAACGCCCAACTTTTGTATCAACAAGTGGCGCCATCCGTGGGACCCTACACTAAGAATTCTGCTAACTTCTAGAATGACAAATTCCGGAAACTTAAGCCAGCGGACTCCGCAGACGAAGAAACCCCATGGCAACTTACATGGGAAAAAGCAGCCAAGTGAGGCAGCACCTAAACAGGCCACTGGAACAACCAATGCGCCTAAGAATCAAAGATCAGATTCAGATCTGGAACAACCAGTGCGCCTAGGACCCCTCACGGGAACTATTCACGCCACTGCGACAAGTACTGGCGTGGAAGATCTACAGCGCACTCCCCTAACCATGCCAGAAGGGAACCCTACCGAGCCGCCAGATGCGCCTATTCGGAATAGGGGCCCTGACGTGGAGACAGACCTCCGCGCACTTACTGGAGTCGCGCCAGAGGTAGTGCCAAGCGATTTCGTATCCCAAAACTACGAAACCTTAGCCGCTCTCATGCGGGAGGAAGCGAAAAAGAGGTCAAACCAGAGCATACAATCCCGACTCAACTTTGACCCAGATAATGAAGCATCTCCACCGCGCCACCGAAAGAAGAAGCGCGAGAGGAGTAACCGCCGACACCCGGTATTCACCAGGATCGGAAGCAAGATGATGGATGATGAAGAAACTGACTCACAGTATCTGGAAGAGCACGAAAACGATGGATGGCGTACCAATGTCCACGCCAGGCTTGGTAGGCGCAGAGTCCATGATAGACTTGGGGGAAGGTACTCCCCAAGTGAAAGCCCTTCGAGCTCAGATTCTGATGACAGTCGGCGCAAGCGCCGCAGAAGATCAAGCTCGGATTCCGACGATAGTAGGCGCAAGAGCCGAAAAAGTATAAGTCCATCCCAAAGTAACTCCTCGGACAGCGAGGGTGAAGAAACCGGACACTGGAAATCAAGGGGAAAACACCGCGACCAGTAAGATGAAGACATGTCTCATCCCTGGCGCCGCCAAAAGGTTGATGCGTTTACAAAACGCATCAGTAATTTCTCGGAAAACAAGAGAAAGCGTATGCCTACTAATGTTAAAACTTATGATGGGACAGGTGATCCTGATGACCACCTAAAAATTTTCAAGTCAGCAGCTACAATCGAAAATTGGCCACAACCTGTGTGGTGTCATATGTTTAACTCTACATTAGTGGGAATGCGCGAAACTGGTTCAGTAAGCTTCCATGTAGAAGCATTGATGGTTTTGAAGAGTTGCGGAAGGCGTTTCGTTTGAACTTTAATCAGAGAAAGAAGTGCGCCAAGAACCCTGTGGAACTCGCTAGGGTAAAACAACGTCAAGGGGAATCCACAAGCGCTTATATGGAGCGCTACAAGGACGAGTGCATACATGTCAAGGCATGTCCAGAGATACTAAAAATCTCAGGGTTTATGAATGGAATTAATAACCCAGAGCTGATCAAGAAGTTGAACGATAAGGTTCCCTAAACCTTTGATGAAATCATGAAGCGCATGAGGTACTTTGATGAGACGAAAAATGTTACGTTTTTAGGGGTCGGTTTGAGTCCTAATTCGTATGTTTTTTGTTTGGATTTCACCCAAAGTCGTTTCTTTTCTCATTTTAGGTACTTTTGAAGGGAAAATCACAAAAGAAGCATTTTCGGGCGTTTTCGGAGTGAAAAAGTGCGGAAAACAACAAAAACTCAAAAGACCTTGAAGATTACAGAAGGTGACGCCGTCACACCTTACAAGGTGACGCCGTCAGGAACAAGTGAAGTCCAGAATTGGAAAAATACTCGTGACGGGCCAGAGAGTTCGTAGTGCAAATTGGTGACGCCGTCAACCAAGACCGTCAGATCTGGAACCAGCAATTATGACCACGTCAAGGAAGGCCATCTGAAAACCCTAATTATTCAAGGGTGAAAAACCCTTGAAAATACAGCCAAATTCGTCTTTAGAGTTTTTCCCAAACTTGTACCAAAAGTTCCACACTAATGAATGAAAAATAGAAAAGTATATATAGATTTTACATTCTGACGGCGTCAGGTTATGGGTTCTGACGCCGTCAGCTCGCCGTCATTAGGGTTCTCGGATGGCCTAGATTTACTTCTGACGCCGTCACTCTTTATTTTGCTCTGGGCCGTCACTCTTTAAATTAACACCTGACGGCCTACTTTCTCTAACACCTTACGCCGTCAGGTGTAAACATCTTGTTTTCTTCATAGGGCGTCTAGTGTAATCTGATTTCACTCCTTTGTCAACGTTGGCTGACGCCGTCACCTTGTGACTCTGACGCCGTTAGGTAGGAAATCCAGCTTCTTTTGAGACTTTGTCGTTTACTTCACTTTTATGTTCCAAAAACGTCCAAATATGCATGTTTTCCATAATTCTTCTCAAATGTACCTAAAATGACAAAAGGAACGATTTAGGGCAATATTTGATCACATTTACTCGAATTGGGGCTTAAATGACCCCTTAAAACGGGTACACTTTTCGTCTCATCAAATACCCTTACACTTGGGATTTGCTTGTCCTCAAGCAAATAAGCTTTTATTCCAATCAAAATATGAGTTAGGGGTCATTTAACACAAATATAAAAGTAATTACAACAAGTAGTCATTCGACCCTAATCATAATAAGCACGGAAATCATACACTAGCACCTCACAAATAGTGTTTGGATACTCTCATCTCTCAAGTGTCATAGAATTATATCTCATAAATGGTAACGGAAAATATCTCTCACTACCTGTCATAGCAAATAGATTACCATAGGCTTGGGAGAGGATCAATTACTCTTCCACTAGGCGTAAGCACCTAAGATAAACTATCAAAGAGGGCTTCCAAAAGGGTTATAATGTAAGGTGTAGGGATATGATAAACACGATTTGGTTGGAATAAGGGTATTTTAATGGTGGCGAGTTAACTATCATGATCAAATACATGCACTATACAATGTTGCTAAGCCAAGACTCGACTCAATCTTAAGCTAAAAACAAAATAACAAAAACATAAACAAACATAAAAGGAATGGGATGGTAGTCCGTATGTTTTTTCCACTTTTCTTTTTCTAATTTTTTT
>LBNU01000851.1:43467-60946 GCA_014162995.1 Artemisia annua | reverse complement strand
GTTGAGATGTCGAGAGACGTTGACGTACGAATGCATAGATGATTTGTGATCACAAGTAACTTAAACACTTTACGTTATGTGTTGTAACTTACATCTTTGTCATCATCAAAACATGAAGAGGATGTTTAGATTAAATATCGTAATATAAATATCGTAATATTTATGCCAACAAAAGCTTTAATTCCCAACACAAGCTATGAACAGTGAAATCTTAAGCTTTTTCACCAGGCGCTCTTGCTCATGCAAGAGGTAAATCTGCTCCTTCAAGTGTTTAATAAGGTCATCCATAGCCCTCAACAGGCCAGGAATGATAGTATAGCTCTGTGGCACATAGGCGAATCTGCCCATATGATGAAACCAAAATTGGTACGCTAGATCATACAGACAAGACACAATGAGCCACATTTAGTGTAAATAACACAATGCAATTATGTATAAGGAGTCTTACCAAAGCCGGCCAGCACCAGAACCTTTTGCCTTGGTTTAGTTCAGTCCAGCTGGTTTTGAGTTTGGCATCCTTATCGCGTGCACAGATGACCATCTTGTTCTTAAGTGTGTGTGTGTGTGTGTGTGTGTGTGTGTGAGAGAGAGAGAGAGAGAGAGAGAGAGTTTTGATTGGTAGTGGTGGATGAATGATGAGTGATAAACCAGATGGTAGCTTATATGAAGGAAAATTTTAGGTTGCAAATTATGTCCTTGAAAAGTAAGGGTTTCTTGGGACTAGCGCGAAGAATAATTAATTTAACATTTAACAAAAGCGGGAATAGTGAAATGACTAAAATACCCCGAATTAAAACAGTAACTAACGAGATCGTAAAATAAAAATAACGTTTTTACGCGATTATTTGTATTAGCCAACCTTGTTGCTAATATATGTATACATTATGAGTTCTTGAGAGTGCTTTTCTTGCACCGTCAGTAGCCGTTTGCTTACAATGTTAGTCCCTGAGTTATTTTTCTTTCATTTTTAGTCCTTGTAATGTATAAAATGAAATGTGTTTGTTTTTTTTATTAAAAGACCAAAAAAAACAAAACAAAAACAAAAAACAAAAAAAACAAAACAAAAACAAAACAAAACAAAACAAAAAAAACAAAAACTTTGACCCACGTGTACCTATACCATGTTATAGCTGGGCCTGGGGTGGAGAGGGTATTTTGCAAGTTTTGTGTCATATGAATGTTATAGGGTAAAAGCTGACGTGACGCGCGGATAACCCGCGCTGCACCTACCATTCAAGGGCTAGCTGCATCTTGTGTTATCTGCTAGTTATCCGTGCGCCACGTCATATTTTATTATAACACAAAACCTGAAAAATACCTCACGAGTATAACCCAAATTATAGGTACACTGAACCCACTTTATTTAAGTACACTAAAAAAGACGCATAGTGTTCGTTATACTCTTGGCGCATAACCTATAACACACACATGTGGTGCAGTTATAACCGTTATAAGAATGTTATAGGCACCAAAATGGCCCTATAACTTGCACATAATGAATTGCACCATGCTCTACAAAAGTGCTACATGTGGGAGTGTGTTATACCGTCATGTCAGCTTTTGAGCTATAACATAGTTATAACATACAACCCGAAAAATAGTCCCCGCCCCCCAAACATAACTTGTTATAGGTACATATGGGTCTCCGATTTTATCTTATTTGGTCCCTATATTAGGTCTATTAATCATTTCCCTATAAATTAAGATATGAAATACAACTAAAAGAAAATACGCGATGACAAATACATAAAAATTAGAAAAAACTAAACTAGGACCGTTAATTTTGTTGGATCTTGTCTTTCGCGGAGTTGATCAAATACGTATCCTCCTATAACATCTCTTTGATGCTATAACTGACAAATTTTAAGTCCTTATACGTTTTTTGGGCATCGATGTGTTCACTTTTTTTGCCGCTCTAGTTTTTTCCAGTTGGACCATATCCTTGAAAGCTTCGGTTATAACGCATGCAACGGTTTCCTATGGCGGCGCCATAGGTCCGCGCCCTCACACCGAGCACTCTAAGTAGTGCCTAGTTGTGTAAAGTATGTCTCACATAAGTAGAGTATAGTTGCGTGAAAGAATATTGGGTTGAGGTTATTAATAAAATTTTACTAAATGTTACAAACTTTCTAAAAAGTCTTGTAATATGCACGTTTAGATGACGTATGATACTGCAGTATGTGACACATGTCAGTGTTTTTTATGTCGCATGTCATAGAAATATGCACGTACTCAAACGATATTTTATATTTAATAACATAAACCCAAAAATGTTTTTCCTAAAAAAAAAAGTTATGTCCAAACCCAATGGTTCCAAACCCGATCCATTATAACCAACATTACCCATTCAAAACTTCAAATATGTGTGGCTCAAAAAACAGATGAAACAAAACAATGGTGGTCATGTTAACCACTGCACTCACATCTCTTCCAACACTCCCACTTCTCAAACACAATCCCATAAAACCATCAATCATTAAATCACCGATAAGAACCAACCACATTCGCCACCCCTCACGCGCCACTGTAATTTACCCAATACGCGCCACTCAAAATGATGTTTTCATAATCTCAGAAGCAAATACTTCTGATCAAGTTGTTGGCGCCGCTGCCGATAATGGAGATGGGATATCTGTCGTTATTTCGGTTCTTTTGACTATTGCTTTTGTTGGGTTGTCAGTTTTAACTATTGGGGTAAGGTATACTCTACACCCTTTTTAGCATATTGTTGGTTTGAGTTTGAGGTCAGTTTGTTGAGATTATGGAGAAAATTTCAAATACTCAAAGATAGTTTGTAATGAATTATTAAAAGGGTGTATAGCTTTTTGTTAAACTAGAAAGGTACCCGCCCAATGCGGCGGCGGGTACCGTGTGATTATATTTTGCGTTATTTGGTTACACGTTTAGTTGTCTTCATGCTTTATAAGTAGAGATATTAGAGATGGTTAAGCCAAATAATTTTAGTTTGAACAAACAACCGCTTCCTAACAAACTTCTTAACCAACTTGCTTCCTAACAAATTAATTTTGAAATCTTTCCTTAATAAGCAAGAAAAAAGTATGAATTTTAAGGTTGCGTTTAGTTGGAGAGAAATACTCCATTTTTCTAAGAAATTTTTCATTTGGAAATAGAAAAATAGAAAACCCGTTTAGTCACACTTCTTTCTAACAATTTTCAAAAAAAGTGAAATTCTCCATTTCCACATTTCCAAATTTGAATAGAAAAAATGAAAACCCCATTATGCTCTTTTTACTTTTTTCTTCTCTAAAATAGAACACACTATTTCCCAAACTCATTCTAATCATACTCTTATCACGCCGTCTTCCATCTTCCACCTTCACCTTTCATCCTCACCCACCATCGCCGCCCACCGTCACAATCTTCTTATTTTTTTTAAAAGGAAAAATATAACTCCAACTAAACGGTTTTTAAATTCTCAACTCTTCTCTAGAGAAGAAAAACCATTCCCTTCTCAAGGAATTTAGAAACTGAAAAATGTGAAAATTTTTCTACAACTAAACGCTACATAAGCCTTTCTAATTATAGAATAGTCCCAAATGCATTATAATGTAGTATAGATATATAGGGGATTAGTGCTGAAGTTGAGTTTTTATATGTGACATGTTTGACTTAGAAAGTCAAACTGTAAACTTTTCTGGAAGTTAGTAATTAAGTTAATTTAACTTGGTGTGAATTCTGTAAAATCAGTGATTTGACATAACCCCATTAGACTTTTTAACATGTTATTGCAATATTTGCAAATGTGGTGAGAATTACAGTCTCTAATTGTATAAATGTTTAGAAACATCTTAAAAACGTTGATGACCGGAAATGCATAATGTATAGAGGCATAGAGCTGAGATCAATGAATTTGATCTCATTTCTTTGTCTTTTAGAGACTTCGATAACTCGGTTATAAATTTTTGTAAGTTATCACAAACAGAAAATGAGAAAAGTGTAGACGAAATCTTTAGCCAATGGAGTTTTTTTTTACTTCCGGAAGTGCCATGCTGACTTGAAACCTAGGACGATACATCTTTTATAGTTTAAATGTGTTGATCGAAATTGATGTGATAAAATATTTTTCTTTCCAATAGTGGCATGTTGATTTTAGAAGTCAAAGTGTAAATTCAATATAATAAAATGTGTGTTTTTGTGTGTTGTTCAGGTTATCTACATAGCTGTAACAGATTACTTAACAAAAAGGGAGAAAGAGAAGTTTGAAAAAGAGGAGGCAGAGAAAGCAAAGAAAGGCGGCAAGAAAAAGAGAGTAAGAGCGAGAGCTGGGCCAAAAGGATTTGGACAAAAGATCAACGACGATGATGACGATTTGTAGATGTAGAAATTTTGAACATATAAAATGTATTACAGTTCTTGTTCATCATAATTTCCGTGTTCAAGTTTAACAACACTCATTGAATTTTGTTAATCACATCAATATCTGTTTGCCTGGCTATTTTGGTATGTTAATGAGTCGAAAATATTTCTCTTTGTAGCTATATGTTTTCCTGCAAGTTCTGGCGCATGTAACGCATATCATTTTCCCCTTGCATATCTTTGTTAACTCAAGTTTCAGGGAGTTTAGGTGACTGGCTGCTCAACGGGTAGGAACTAAATGAGAATAGAAAAAAAGACAATGTGTAATCAGAAACAAGGACCAATGTAACCTGCCTGGGCAAGTATAGGCATATAGCAATATTAACCCGTCTGTTTATAAATAGGATACTTTAGGTTAAATTTTATCTCAAACGCGTCAAACAGAAAAAAGACAATGATTTCAAAAGGCAAAGTCAAGTCTTTCTATCGGAGCTTGAATACTATTTTTAACACACCAAGTCACCGAGTTTGAAAAAAGGACAAGGCTACAGGGTAAAGCAACCTGGCCATTTTTGCTGGCATTATAAATACCAGTTTTGACTCAAACCCGTTTGACACAATATCTAAACCGACTACAATGCGTAGAACATTTACCACCTAACAGGCAAAGATTAACAACTCCTAGCATGGCCAAAGCACAAAAAAACTAAAAATAAAACATGCATAGAGATGTAAGGATGAAGGAACCAAGAAAAGACATACTCAAAGGGACATTCTCAGATGCATAAAAAAACTGTGTAAATACGATACATAAGACAACAATCCAACTCTCCAACATAGGGCGACAATTTTTGTACAGTCACGTGGTAATAACAAAACTAGTTTTTCTTCACTCATTTTTTACACCCTTTCAAAGGAAACATGAGCCTCGACTATTGTATACACCGCTTAAAAACTACACCATTTACAGTTTCTTCTAGTACAAGTAACACTTCGATTTGCAAATAGGCACCATATAGCGACCGCCCACTTACCTTTCTCCAACTAGCCTCTGTTAGCTGTACAACTCTTCCTACGCCTCCTATCCACCGTGTGATGACTGGGCAGCAATTCTCCTTTCTGAAATCATTAACAAATAGGACATAAATATCAAGTGTTTCCAAACGCTTAAAATATCCTATATGACTTGACTTATAAAAATGCACTGAATGACTTTATAAGTAAATTCTAGAAGAGGTTATTATTTAAACAAAATAGTCATTATGTCTTTAGACCTCGTTTTTTATTAAAGGGTTTGAAACTTTGAATACACCCCTTCCAGGGGTATTTTTAAGAAGTTTAGTATTCATAAAGTATTGTACATTCATAAATTTATGAATGTCCTAATCTCTTAAACATAACACTAAGGCGTAAGGGTTATGTTCATTAAAACCCTTAAAAAATCCAACAAAAAAGGCAAAAAAAGTGTTGATGCTTTCAGCCCAACCAGTTTGAAACCATATAAATATAACCTGACTTGACCTGTAGACTACTTTTCAGGTTGGAAGCAAAATATAAAAAAGCAAAGTGACAACTTACCACCGGCAGCAACAAGTTTCTCTACACGAGCAACAATATGTTTCCCATAAGTGTATTTCTTAAGTGCATTCAGATGAACTTTGATTCGTGACAGTATATGCTCGCGTTCTTGATCACTACAAGTTTCCAGTACTTTTTGCACAACATAATTCGCAAACTGATCTTTCATCATTGCCTAAAAAAGTAGAACAAATCATTAAAAACAAGACTTATGAAAAGAATTTTAAATAACAAAAAAAGTGCATATCATTTGCTTTAAGAGTAGCAAACCTGAAGAGGCTCATTTTCATCCGTGGTACCAAGCATCTCAGTGACAAGAAGTTGACGTTCACTAGCATCACCAAAAGTCAAACATTTCTCAACAACATTTGATGCAAACTTCTGTTGACTCATTTGAACAATCTTTCCGGCTAATTCACGGATAATTATGGAACGTTCATCTGGCTTTCCATGTTCCAACACATGCTGTTATAAACGCAAACCATAATATTAACATTCAAAATATAAAGTATACAGATATGTATTTAGAGAAAATCACATACAAACTATTTAGTATCATTTCATACCTGTACAACATAATTCCCGTACTGATCTTGTGCAAGCATGCTAACACATGCAAGAATTTCAGTCATCACCTTATCTTGTGTTTCTTGATCCTCACAATGCTCAAGTACCCTCTGCAAAAACAACACAATTTTTTAATTACGTATTTTTGTGTTTGTTTTGAAAGAACTAGAAAATTGATGACTAATAAGATTAATATTAACCTGGATGACACGGCATCCGTATGGATGGGTGGAAAGTGTCACAACTTGATCAAAGAAAGTTGTAATGATAAATTGAATATGTTGTTCAGGAACACATTCAATGCACTTCTGAATAACATGGTTCCCGTTTTGATCACGCACACAACGCATGATTTGACCATCAAGCTCTCCAACCATTTTGATCTTTTGGTCTAGGTCAACAACTTCAATCGCCTGAAAAGTCAACATTTATAAGACGGCAAGAATAAATAAGAAACAGAATATAAAACGCGTAAAGAATTTTATTTTTTTTTTATTTTTTTTTTTTCCTAATTACCTTCTGGATTACACGACAACCATACATTTGAAGACTGAGTGTCAACACATGGCCTAAAAGCTTTCCCGCCAATTCTCTTCTTTGGTCTGGCATTCCATGCTCGAAAAACTGTGTCAATAAGAAAGAGTGGAAATCAGCTCCATACTGTTGGGCCCTCTTAAAAAGTTGGAAAACTATAAATACAAATTCTGAATGATATATTCGTATATGATACCTTCTGAATCACATAATTTCCAAAAACATCAGTCATTAGGGTAAGAGCCTGTGGAAAGATTTCTGAAAAAACCATGTTTTTTTCTTCTATAGTGGCAGTTTCAAGTTTCTGTTGAATGAAACGACTCCCATACTGATCCGCACTGATCATCATAAAAAAGAAAAAATTTAGGACGTACAAACATATATTGTACATAAATAACAAATTTGACATTAAAAATACATGTAGTTTTATACCACTCCAAAGCAGAAATTTACGAGGCATGAAAATCATATGCAAAATATATATACTGAACATATACCTGAACTCCACAACATGCCCTGCAATTTCAGAAAGCTCAAAAGACTTTGTTTTATTGCTCTTAAATTCTTCAAGCAAAGACAACCCAAAACTATCAGCACCATCTAGATGCCAAGGCCCCATAATCCCACCACCACCACCACCCAAATTTCTCATTTGAGGTGAAAATCGTGCACCTAGTTCACCGAGTCTTATTGGGCTTCCCGGTCCCCGAGGAGAGTGAGGATGCGGGCTCATCAATGGGCTCCCATTATATGATAAGCCCATTCCAAAGCCTGGATTCCCATAGTACCCATGGTGGTTAGGACTAACAGACTTTCCACCATACCCAACACCATATTGTGATTTTTGTGGTGATGATAAAGATCCAAGATATGCTTTTTGAAGCAAATCAATATACGAATTGTTAATAGTGGGATCATTAAGAGCGGCTATCTGTGCTGCGTATTCAGTGGTTCTAAGGTATTGAAGATACGCGGGATCAATATAAGAACTGTTCCCCATCCTATTCGGGTTTTGAGATTCCAGTGCAAATCTTGATTCCATTCCTTCGTAAAGTGGCGGCATATTTGAATTGCCGCCTTGACCCGACATCATTTGTGGAGAACTGACAGAATACCCGCTTGACCCGTAGTTCGAATACGGGTCCCAACCACCATACGTGTTATTAGACGACCCATCAACATAATAGTCTGAATTTTGGTCATACTGAGGTCGATTCTTGACTCCATTTGATAAGTTCATTCCTGACAAGGCGGCTGCTAAATCTTCTGGTTCTTTCGAGTGAGACGACCCGCCATTAAAGAGAGATTGAGTGTTCTGATTTGAGTTGGCTCGACTGCTACCAATAGGAGTAGGGACTGGACTAGGAACACGAGCTATGTGTTGAGGGTCCGGCGTTCCGCTTCTTGATAAAGAAGCAGCCAATGCTGCAGCATAAGAGTATGATGTTGGGAGACCGTTGCTGGTTTGGGAAGTGTTGGAGCCCAAAGTTTCATCGTTATTTTCAAAAGCATTGCGGCTAGCAGGTCTGGATGGGTGTCCAGATGGTGGGGTTGATCGGCTCAAATCATCCTGAAAAAACTTTATATAATCAGTTCACCCTATTTGACATCATAGCAAAAGTAAATGACATATCATATAAAACATGGTCTCGTGCATCAAGTGTTCTTACAGCTGACTGTCTAATTATAATCATCAGTATACCAAGTCACCAATTTCAGAAGACAAATCTAAACATCACATTTCTCTATTCATTTGGTATGCCAACCATTAAAAAAAATAGGTAATTCAATTAAAGATGAAGCTTTGTTTTCAATTGTAATGTTTAGGAAAAAAAATTAATCAATCAAGATTCTCCTATACTGACTTACTAAGAGGAACCATCAGAGTTTGTTTTAATACTTAAATCATGAAGTCAACAAAGTCCAAAAAAAATGGTATGTGTGTTGGTGACCCAAAGGAGGATTACTAAATGGACGGGCATCTCAGATTTAAACTTTTAAGCATTCATGACAGAAAGGCGGTATAACGTAAAACTCAAAACAAAATAAATCACAAACTTAGCATAATGAGCAAGTGAGACAACTATTGATATTAGTTTTCTTACAGCAACTTCCTACCTTATATCATAATTAAATTCCAGTAGTTAGTTTAAACACAAATACAAACACCCCCTAGATCTTGATAACTAGCATCAAACAATTATAAGTCTACATTTACAAACAAGGCAACTAATCAAACATCCAATGATAAAAAACAATGCTTCTCAAATCAATAATTAGTTTAATGCAGATCCAAACACATCCTAAATCATCATAACCAACAAGCAAGAATCATTATTCGATGATATTAAGCAATGTTTTACAAACAAGGGCAATAAACTAAAATTCTACTAGCATATGGTTCATAGAAATCAAAGCAAAAAATCACCTGAAAAATCTCGGCAAGGCTCTTCTGTTTGCTACCTAGTCCTAAACCAGGCAACCCAATTAGTCCATCACCGCCCCACTCAGCCGAAACCTTAACATTCTCCGCCTCAGGATTCTCAATCTCCTGTTTCTTGGAGTTAAAACCAGGCGGCATCGAAAAAAGAGAGACGCCAGCACCACCATTACCACCACCACCGCCGCCACCACCTTCAGCACGGTTAGCTTTCCTCCTATCTCCAATCCCTCCTAAACCCACCCCACTACCACCACCACCACCCTGCAATCGTTGACTAAACCGCCAATCCTCTTTCGACTTCAACGGTGGTGGCAACCTAGGGTTCAAATTAACATTCGAGTAATAGTAGGACAAATAAGCAGGGTCAGCCCTAAGTTCTTCCTCAGACATAAAACCATTACCACCAGCAAACTCCGAAAACAAACTATTATTCCCACCATTATTATTCTTATTACTATTTCCAAACAATCCACCTACTGCACTTAACGAACCCTCTACGGTCGGTGGAGCTGAACCACTTCTATACATATTCAACTCCTTTTCATGATCATCGGCTTCGCGCCTTTGGTCATGAAGCAACATACCTATCTCCTTCTCTAACTCATCCCCAAATGAACCCTCCCCAATAATCTGCCTCCTACTCATTTCAGACAACATTTCTACAGACAAAAACTATATGTGCATAAAACCTAGCTAAAGCACTAAACCTATAATAACCTCCCAAAAAAAAACTACCCAGATAAGCTAAACACCTTTTTAGTCTAATTAATCACAACCCAAATGAAAACACCAAGAAATAAGCACTTTTAGCTAATAAAAATCAAATCTTGATCACATACACAGAAATAAAAAAAAACACCCAGATTATAAAACTTTATAAAACTACTTTTTAGCTAATAAAAATCAAATCTTTAACAAAAAAGATGATCTAAAACTAACTAAACCATATTTATTAGCTCAAAAAAAAAAGATGATCAAGAAACATATATATTGTTTAGCAACTTTTGTGATACTGTTTAAACATGAGATTGAAAAAACAGTAAAAGGGTTGCAAAGAAAGATAACAAAGACTGATAGAGGGTCTGGTTGGGTTTGTTTTTAGTTTGGTTTTGTTGTTTGAGTTTATAGGTATGTATGTAACAAAGTAAGAAGTAGTATATAATGGGGTTTGGTTAATCAGGCGGCGAATTGGTTCAACCCTTTTTAGGGTTTTGTTTTTTAACTAGTGAAATGCAACCAAGTGTTACAAACATAGTAAAGTCTAGGTTTGAATTTTGATTTTTAAGGTTACTTTCAAAATTGTTTTTACAAGTTCATGTAAATTTTTTTTCCAATAAATAGTGTAATAGTTTTATTTTTCCTAAGTTATATGTATAATTTGAAAATAGAAATACAATTTCACTGTGTTCTCGAGTTTCCCTTAATAAAGGAAAAGAAATAAAGTAAAGAGAAACATAAAAAGTTATTTTTTCGAGTATCACTTAAGAAATAAAAAAACAGTAAAATGACTGCAAAAATTAGGCTGATTTTGAAGTCCAATGTTTTCTCCTGTGACGATCAAGTTAATTCATAACTGTTATAATATGCTTTGAAATGTTGAGAATTTGTAGTTAACAAAAATTGTCAGCAACTTTTCTTCTAAGTTAGTTTTACAAATATTTAACTTTTAACTAGACCCTAAGAGATCGTTTGCCTGTTGCTAGGTTATCTCAGTGTTTAATATTCGATTTAAACATAAAATAGTTTTAAGTATAATTAACTTGTTAATAAAGAAATTAACGAGTGTTTTCAGCAAGGTTCTTTTAGCGACACTTCAAGAAATTAAAGATAACTAGAAGACATGTTCCCTCTCTGATATCATGTTAGCTAAAAGAACACTTGAACTAGAAGTTGAAGACTCGATCAATAAGTGATGACAATAACCTGCTGGAACAAATATGAAAAGATATTGAGTAAACTTCAAAATACATCCCTGTGGTTTACCCAATTTCGCACCATACATCCCTCTCGAAAAAGTTGCAACAAATACATCCCTCCGTTAGTAAAAGTGAACCAATATACATCCATGAGGACGAACGATGCAAATGTTGTGTCGTTAACTTGGACACGTGGCAGTTAAGTAAGGGTATATCTGTCATTTTATGTTTCCCACTTTCTTGATTTCATGTTCTCAAGTCTCAACTTCATCTTACAACTTAAAATGCTACAAAGAAGCAGATCCGAAATTTCACATAAACAAATTTCTGAATCAAACTCACAAGTCCCAACAAAAACTACAAAAGTTCAAACCACACCCTACCACCACCCATCCGTCACCATTCACCACCACCTCCAACACCTTATCTCCGGCCACCAATTGAAATCAACCACCAATATCACCTTAAAAACCCCCACCACCTTTACCTGATCCAGTCACTTTCAAAAACCCATCAACACCTTCTCTCTCTAATAAATCTACCAAAACCATCACTAGCTCATCCCACCACCACACAACCACACTTAAAAAAACTCATCACTATTAATAAGATTTGTTGTCATGCCAACCAACACCTATTGACACGCCGCCGACGCACCACAACGTATCCTACCTCTAACTAGAAACCCTACTCACTCACTGTAATCGTCCCACCATTAATCAGATTTGGTTTAGATGTTATATGTTTTTTGTTTAATATTGTGTGTTCACTAAGAAATCGAGTTGCGTTTTTTTTATGCATGTTGATGTTGATCTTTGGATGTGTTTATATGTTTTTATATTTTTTGGATATGTGAATGATAACGTTGAAATGTAGAAATCTATATGCTTATGTTTTATATGTTAATGTTTGGATCTGGTAGTTCTAGATGTATATGGTTTAACGGCGGTAGGATGATCGGATCTGTGGTGGTGGCATTGGGGGGTTTTGTTGATTTTTACAGGTGGTGTGGAGGAGGCTGTGGTGGTGGTGGGGGGGGTTAATTTATTGTTTGCATAAAGAAGAAGATATGATGTAGAAGAGAGAGAGAAAGTTGCAGGGTTTTTTATTTGTGTTTCTGATTTTGGATTTGTGTTTGTGATTTTGATTTGTGTTTATGATTTGGGTTTGACTGGAATTGGTAGAAAAAGAGTTGTGAAGTAGCTTGGAAACATAAAATGACACAAATACCCTTACTTAACTGCCACGTGTCCAAGTTAACGACACAACATTTGCATCATTCGTCCTCGTGGATGTATATTGGTTCACTTTTACTAACGGAGGGATATATTTGTTGCAACTTTTTCGAGAGGGATGTATGGTGCGAAATTGGGTAAACCACAGGGATGTATTTTGAAGTTTACTCAAAGATATTTTAGTAAAGTTGTAATGAACTATTTTCAACATTGTTCCCATAAATAGGGTTTTGGTTTTCCCAAAGAATATAAGCATTAAATTGAAGATGTACTTCTTCAATAGATGTTTAACCCGTCAAAAGGCCTTCACGCAAAGACATCGTGTTCACGCCTATATAAGATCGGGTTTGTTTGTCAAGAGTAAATGCTTGCTTTTTCTCATTATTGAATATTTAAAAAGAGCATTTACTTTGTTGTTTTTTAACTAGGAGTGACCCTGATTGAAACTCGAGAGTTTGAAGTTCCCTTACAAACTTTAACTTACGTTTACATTTTTCTGTTTGAGAGATTAAATTGTCATTTAATTAGTGTGTATTCTACAATACACTTTGTAATTATTTGATTATGTTCAAACAAATAATTAAACACCATACACTAATTGAATGTTATTAGGTTTTCTTACATACAAATTGATAAATCTTTGTAAACGAAAATTAAGAATTAGGGTGCGTTTGTTTTTATAAAAATGTGTGACAAATGGTAATTTTCATAAATTAACTTGATAATAAATTTCTATTTATAATATTTATTTTGAGTATTATAAACATTTTGCATGTTTCTGTATATTTCTGAACATTTTCGAGAGCTGTCATGCACACTGTAGCTTACAGTCATCACTGAAAAAGTCTATTTTTGTCAGTAAACATAAATATACCATTTTGGATAGTTACTGACAAGTTTCGTAATTTACTGAGAGTTTTCTCACATTTTTCTGAAAAATAACGCCGCACGCGAATCGACACCACAGTACCTATGGTAACAGTCAAGTAAATATATTTTTGAGTCAGTAATGACATTTTATTACATTTCTGACAAAAACGTGGCTAAAAGCTTTATTTTACGTATACGTGTCCAAAAACGCCAAACCGGGTAATTAGTGTTTTAGTGTTTTTAATTCGTAATAAATAGAATTTTTATTGAAAAATTAATTTTCTTTTTTTTTTCCAAAATTTTCTTTTGTCTTTTAGTGCGTTAGAAAATTATTTGTAGGCCCGTAGGATTTGCGTAGCTAAAATTTCACGTTTTTATTTGTACGTTGACGCTTATCTTAAATAAACGTCACGTTTATTTGTTTACTTGTAATTTAGGATTCCCGATACCTAATTTTGATTCCCGTAGTGTTCTAGGACTCCCCTAGTTTGCCAATTGCCTTTTGTTCCCTTTAGGTTGATTTATTTTCATTCTCGTTCGTTAATTTTCTATTTTCGTTAATATAACGTACAACAATTCCAAATAACTCTCACAACCTTTCATACAAGATTTTAATCTCGATCTTTTCACGAAACTTTCCATTCACACCTCGTTTGGGGTACGACCCGGGGAATCACTTCCCGGTCTAAACAAATATCACTTTCACAAATTTACGAGGTAATCTTTTTCCTAAAAGGTTTACTTGTAATTCTCCACGTCTTGTTGTCTAACGATAACATTGACCTCACGTTTGTTGATATTTTTGATAAGTTGTTTTTGCACACACCAAAACCTCAACGAATCAAATATAAGCATTAAATTGAAGATGTACTTCTTCAATAGATGTTTAACCCGTCAAAAGGCCTTCACGCAAAGACATCGTGTTCACGCCTATATAAGATCGAGTTTGTTTGTCAAGAGTAAATGCTTGCCTTTTCTCATTTTTGAATATTTAAAAAGAGCATTTACTTTGTTGTTTTTTAACTAGGAGTGACCCTGATTGAAACTCGAGAGTTTGAAGTTCGCTTACAAACTTTAACTTACGTTTACATTTTTCTGTTAGAGAGATTAAATCGTCATTTAATTAGTGTGTATTCTACAATACACTTTGTAATTATTTGATTATGTTCAAACAAATAATTAAACACCATACACTAATTGAATGTTATTAGGTTTTCTTACATACAAATTGATAAATCTTTGTAAACGAAAATTAAGAATTAGGGTGCGTTTGTTTTTATAAAAATGTGTGACAAATGGTAATTTTCATAAATTAACTTGATAATAAATTTCTATTTATTATATTTATTTTGAGTATTATAAACATTTCTGCATGTTTCTGTATATTTCTGAACATTTTCGAGAGCTGTCCTGCACACTGTAGCTTACAATCATCACTGAAAAAGTCTATTTTTGTCAGTAAACATAAAATATACCATTTTGGATAGTTACTCACAAGTTTCGTAATTTACTGAGAGTTTTCTCACATTTTTCTGAAAAACAACGCCGCACGCGAATCGACACCACAGTACCTATGGTAACAGTCAAGTAAATATATTTTTGAGTCAGTAATGACATTTTATTACATTTCTGACAAAAACGTGGCTAAAAGCTTTATTTTACGTATACGTGTCCAAAAACGTCAAACCGTGACGTTACGATAACATTTAAGCTTAAACCGACACACGATACACCAACGAGGAGTAAAATCTATTTCTCCCCTCCCTTGGATACTCATAACCGGCCACACTTACCCCTCCCCCACTAGAGGACAAAAGTTCACCCTTAAACCTTAAACACAATCTATTACACAAAAATTATTTCCTTAAATGGGTATACGTGCCTTCTTTTTTATCACCAACCTTTCCTAGATCATATTTTTCTCATCTCATCTCTTTCAAAATTCTCTCTAGGCCGAAATTCATAAGAACTCAAGATCCACAAATAATTTTTGAAGTTCAAGTTAATTGGGTTATATATTCAAGTGTTTTGGGTTAATCGGAACGTGATTTGGGTAAATTTGAAGCAATTTGGGTGTTCTTGTTCTTGCTAGCCCACGTAAAAACACCATCTTTGTAAGAATTCATCAAAACTTTTCTAATCTTGTTCATATCATGTTCTTGTGATGTTTAATGGTGTTACCAAAATGCTAAATGTGTATGTTTTGCTAAAATGAAAAAGATATGGTTTGTGTATGCATGCATGTTGCTCGACTACATTAAATGCCATTATAGTCATTTGAGTATTTCTTGCTTGTGTGGTAAATCTTGTTGCTTGTGGTAGTAGTTTGATGATACAAATGTAATTAGTGTTAATTACGCGAGTTTAAGACGAAATATACACTTATGTGTATATATATGTAAATCGGCTACAAATAAAAATATGAAAATATTGGGGTTTTGAAAAACATAAAATTTTGGCTTAAGTGGTGAAATGGTGGAGTTTATACTTGAAAAATTATAATAGAACACTTACCGAATTAATCATAACAAATTGTATTTAACTAGTGAAAATACATTTTGGTGGAATTAATTATTTTTGGTCGAATTGGGTTAATATGGTTCGAATGAGATGAAATTTGACCAAACTTGACTTTTGAGATTAATAACTTATTTATAAGTGTTAAATACGTTTAATTATAGTTCGTTACGTAATTATAAACACTAAAATGGATTTTGGGCCAAGTTGATATTTTGAGCCCAATAGGGTGTTCGGTGACAGTTGGGCCGAGCCCACACATGTTTTCCCAACTTTGACTTTTTGACCAAAAAATTGTTATCGGACGTATTAAATTAATTTTGACATATAACGATATATATATATATATATATATATATATATATATATATATATATATATATATATATATATATATATATATATATATATATATATATATATCGTAACTTAAATCTTACTAAATGGTTTCGGGCTAATTTTTGGACTAACGGGCCCAATATTGAAATTTTGGCCCAATAGACATTTCGGGTGACGAAAATGAGTTTGGACATATATTTAAACTTGCGACGATTATTTTCAAACAGCAAAACGAATTATATCGATAACTATACTAATAATAACTAATATATATTACGTACTAATTTTTGCAAATATAGTTAACGAAACAATTTATTTGAGGAATTTGCAACACTTGGGAAAAATGGAAACGTTGTATAAACGAATGGGTCATGCCTGAATTTTCTAAAAACTATAACACTTAGAGTATTTTGCTAAAATACTTGCACTTATATAATTTTCTAAATACAAAGTATTTATTTCATATTCTTATAATTAAATTATATTATAAATAATAAATAATATTTATAATATAATATTCCTCTACTAACTCTATTATTATAAAAATTTCTCAAANCGGACTAAATGGTTTCGGGCTAATTTTTGGACTAACGGGCCCAATATTGAAATTTTGGCCCAATAGACATTTCGGGTGACGAAAATGAGTTTGGACATATATTTAAACTTGCGACGATTATTTTCAAAACAGCAAAACGAATTATATCGATAACTATACTAATAATAACTAATATATATTACGTACTAATTTTTGCAAATATAGTTAATGAAAAGATTTATTTGAGGAATTTGCAACACTTGGGAAAAATGGAAACGTTGTATAAACGAATGGGTCATGCCCAAATTTTCTAAAAACTATAACACTTAGAGTATTTTGCTAAAATACTTGCACTTATATAATTTTCTAAATACAAAGTATTTATTTCATATTCTTATAATTAAATTATATTATAAATAATAAATAATATTTATAATATAATATTCCTCTACTAACTCTATTATTATAAAAATTTCTCAAAACATATTTAATTAATTGCAAGCCTAATTAATTAAATACATAATTACTATACTTAATATATATATATATATATATATATATATATATATATATATATATATATATATATATATATATATATATATATATATATATATATATATATATA
>LBNU01000851.1:14398-37190 GCA_014162995.1 Artemisia annua | reverse complement strand
CAGCTGTATTGTCTGTGTTGGAAGCGATCTGTTATGCCATCATTGTTGGTGATTCAATTGGATGTGCATTGTTTGCAACAGGAGTTGTCGTAGAATCAGGTGTATCAACTGTTGGACTATTATCAGGTTGAGCAGCGGAATCGGTGGATACATCTGGTGCACTTTGTACAAGAGAATCATCGAACAGTGGAGCAAACAGTGTTTCCAATTGTTGACGGTTGAGTGACAACTGTTCAGCTAAAGGAACTGAAAACTTTAGACGGTTGGTTGCGGGTCCTAAGCTGTGGTGCTCAGAAGCCATTGCAGAGAGTTCATCGAAATTAGCATGGATTGTCTCTTGGATTTCTCGTGTGCGACGATTGTAGATTCGGAAACCTTTGGAGTGCTCACAGTACCCTATGAAGATTCCAATGTCGGCTTTGGCTTTGAGCTTACCAAAATCATCACGATCATTGTGAGGGTAACAGAGAGCCCCGAAAACATGAAAGTGCTGAACGTTTGGTTTGCGTTTGTGAACAAGCTCATAAGGAGTTTTGTTGTGGCATTTATTGATCATGCAACGATTCTGTGTATAACAAGCAGTTGAAACAGCTTCAGCCCATAAGAAATCTGGTAATTGAGCGTTTATAAGCATTGTCCTTGCAGCTTCCACAAGTGTTCGGTTACGACGTTCGACAACCCCATTCTGTTCAGGACATCTTGCTATTGACGTTTGATGCTCAATTCCCACTTTCTCAAAGTAATCTCGAAGAGTCTGATTCTTAAACTCAGTTCCATTGTCTGTTCTGACGATTCTGACGGTGTTACGCAGTTGGACCTGAATCTTTGTGAGAAAGGTGATGATCATTGATGGAGCTTGATCTTTGCTACGTAAGAAGTAAACCCAAGTCCATTTAGAGTAGTCATCAACAATTACTAATATGTAGCGTTTTCCATTGATCGTTTGCACACGCATTGGGCCACATAAATCCATATGGAGTAAGTGAAGAACATGTTTTGAGCTTGATTCAGCAATAGAATTGAAGTGTGCTCGCTTGCTCTTTCCTTGTTCACATGCCGGACATAGGTGATCTTTTGAGTAGCGAAACCGAGGAAGACCTTCAACAAGCTTATGACGAGCAAGATCCGTCATTGTTTTGAAGTTAAGGTGAGACATACGCTTGTGCCATAACCATGATTTTGTTGAAGTTGCTTTGGAAAGAAGACAGATCGGAGAGGTAGCAATCATATCGGATAACGAGATAGTGTAGAGACCTTTCGCACGTTTACCGGACATAAGATTGTTGCCTTGAAGATCACGAACAAAACAAGTTTTCTCCCGAAACGCTACTTCCAAATCTCCATCGCAAAATTGACCGACTGAGAAAAGATTGTGCCCAAGTCCTTCGACATAGTAAACCCGACTGATTTCGATGTTCCCTGTGACATAATCACCATAGCCCATGATAGCAGCAAAATGATCATTCCCGAACCTGACAGTGCCAATGAACTTTGCAACGAAGTTTTTCAACATTTTGAGGTTGCCTGTCATGTGTCGGGAACAGCCGCTATCAACAATCCAGAGTACAAGTTGTACCACCTGCATCACAAGAAGAAGACAAAGGTGGAGCAATGGTCACATTGGAACCCGAAGAAGAAGTGGGTTCCGATGGGTTAGAAACACAAGAATTAATAACTTTAGGTATCCATTTGAAACTAGGTTTTCTCTGTAACCATTGTTGCCATAGCCAACTAGATTTAGCTTTCTTCTTAGTGAACGCATTAGGTGTTGCAACTATCCTAGATGTCGTGTGAGCAATGGGTGTAACTAAGGTATCATTAGAAACTACACTTGGCTTTCTACCTAGCACAGACTTAGTAGCAGTGGGGGGCCTATTAGAAATGCCATTGTAACGTTTCATTTGACGAGATAGGAGAGTATTAGCAACACATTTGGTGTGATCACCAGACAACATACTTTTACGACAAAACACACAAGATGCATTAAACTTAGAAACATTCAAAGGTTCAGCATTCGTTACACATTGATTCAAATTACAGACAGATAAATCAGAACCTAAATCATTTGCAACATGCATTTTATTCAAATTCCTAGTGTGATCTTCTACTGCTGAGGTCTCTAGATGTTCACTGCTACGTTTCCAGATCCTATTCTTCTTTCTAAGCCTTTTTCTCTTTGACCTGCTAACGTTAGTAGTGTTGACTAGTCCTGTAGAAGTTGAAGCAGTCACATTAGAATTCGAAGAGTGTGTTTGTTTAGGGGATGTGTCTATGTTATACATTCCTGGTGCTATCACATTAGTGCTAATTGATTTTCCTTTCTCAATCTTCTGGAGCTTCTCCTTTAACTCAGTGATGACATGTTGTTTTTCTTGAATGACGCTTTCGAGTTTTTTGTTAGACCGAAAATAAGCGTCACGATGTTTTTCCCATTCAGCATTTTCAATTTTCAAATCAGCAATTTCTTTTTCATATTTTAAAAGTAGATTTTGTGAAACTGCATTTGCTTTGTCAAGAGATGAATCATTATTATTTTGCAATTTTAATTCAAAATCGAGACTCTGAGATTGACACCATTCGAGCTTATGTTTCAGTTGACAAATTTCTTTTGAAAGTAAACTTTGCACATCATCACTGTGTTTCGAGAGAGCCTCATTTTCATATTTCAATTTTTCAATTTCATCTTTTAACAACTCATTTTCAGTATTGTGATCATCAACAAGTGCAGAGGTACCAGTTTCATACAAAGCATTCATAATCACAGACAAAATATCAGCATTAAGAACAAATTCAAAGAGACGATCAGATTGTTTTTGCAAAACTTTGTTACGGCGTTGTTCTTTTGAAATGATGTTCTCAGTTGCTTCAAAAACTTGCATCATTGAGTTTACTTCTTTCTGTAGTTCCTGTTCCCAATAAGTAGCACAAAGACGCAAATGTTGTACATGTGGCAAAAACTGTTTTTGAAAGACTTCTCTCTTTTCTTTCTCATAAGGAGATTGAAATGTTGCAACTGTTATTTGAGAGTTACGTTCAATTGCTTCTTCTAAAAATTTTATATCTTCCATGAACGTTTCAAAATACCGAAGTACTTGACATCTTTTTGTTAACGGTTTAATCTGACTCAAATCAGGCAAAGAACCATTTATTTGTGCTACTGGTTTAACAGGACCCACATCAGAAGATGACTCATTAATTTTCATTAAAGTCCATGGTTGTTCTGTTTTCTCTTGTTGAGGTACAAAAGTTTCAGATATCTGAGGAAATTTTGAGTAGTCAAAAGGTGTATTGAAAAACACATCATCAAGTATAGATCGAGTCTCATCTTCAATTTCCAATTCTTCTTCACGATCATAAATAACAACACGCACAACAGATTCATCAAAGAAGTGTTCTGCACTGTATATCTTAGGAATTTCCTTGAGTGCTGTTTGAAGAAACCGTGGGTTTTCAAAACCAATACCAAATCTATTACCATCTTGTTTTTGTTGTATGGAAAACTTTTGAATTGTTGAAATTGTATCACCTGTTTTATAAACCACATTTTGAAAGTCCTTGAGTTTATGTTCCAGTTCAAGAATTTCTTCCACGTAAGAATCAGCACGTTCCCTTGATTTTTGTTTATGTTCTTGAAATTCCGTTTGACACATTGTCAACCCAGCTTTTGTTTTTAAAAGTTCGTTTTTGAGTTGATCAATTTGTTGCTTATGTTCAAACTTTTATTTTTCCATTTGAGAAATCAAATCATTTTTGGAACCTGTTAATTCTCGAACTTTATTTTGTAAATCTTGTTCTAGAACATAAGATTTTTGGAACGCAACCTCAAAGCTTTTCTCTCGATTATCCCGTGATTCAAAATCATGAATTCTTGTTTTACAGCACTCAAGTTCATTCGTTAACGATGCAACTTTAGCTTTTAACTTATCATTTATCTCATTGCATTTTATTATTTGGGCTTGGGTGGTTATAAGAGCAGTTCTGATCTCAGACTCTGAATCAATCATAGGTTCATGTTGTTCAAAATCTTCGTTGTTATCTTCATCAATTGGAGTGTCAAATGTAACTTCGGAGTTAATTTGATCGACATCGTAAAATATAACTACGGGGTCCATTTGATATTCCTCCTGATTAGATAACGACGACTCATCTTGAACAACTTGTTCCTTGTTTGAATCAGATTCGTAAGATGACGCAATATCATGAACTAAGCATGTGATTGGTTCAAATACCTGAGACAGACCGTCAGTGTCATCCACTGGGCCTGAATCATTAACTTGATGTTCTTGAATATTAGCCATCAGCATCACATCAGCATTAGCTTCCAAATCCTCCATGTCATCATCAGACTGAGTTGTAGCCATAAAACTGTTGTCCCTGTCATTACTAGCATTTCCACGTGCTTCATCCTGAAGTGCAAGAAGTAGAGCCTCTTTGTGGTACTTGCTACCCTGAGTACGTGGTGACGGACATGCAGTAGCTACATGACCAACCCCGTTGTAGTTATAACATCGAACAACCGTTTTTATGATTTTGTTGAAGTTGCTTTGGAAAGAAGACAGATCGGAGAGGTAGCAATCATATCGGATAACGAGATAGTGTAGAGACCTTTCGCACGTTTACCGGACATAAGATTGTTGCCTTGAAGATCACGAACAAAACAAGTTTTCTCCCGAAACGCTACTTCCAAATCTCCATCGCAAAATTGACCGACTGAGAAAAGATTGTGCCCAAGTCCTTCGACATAGTAAACCCGACTGATTTCGATGTTCCCTGTGACATAATCACCATAGCCCATGATAGCAGCAAAATGATCATTCCCGAACCTGACAGTGCCAATAAACTTTGCAACGAAGTTTTTCAACATTTTGAGGTTGCCTGTCATGTGTCGTGAACAGCCGCTATCAACAATCCAGAGTACAAGTTGTACCACCTGCATCACAAGAAGAAGACAAAGGTGGAGCAATGGTCACATTGGAACCCGAAGAAGAAGTGGGTTCTGATGGGTTAGAAACACAAGAATTAATAACTTTAGGTATCCATTTGAAACTAGGTTTTCTCTGTAACCATTGTTGCCATAGCCAACTAGATTTAGCTTTCTTCTTAGTGAACGCATTAGGTGTTGCAACTATCCTAGATGTCGTGTGAGCAATGGGTGTAACTAAGGTATCATTAGAAACTACACTTGGCTTTCTACCTAGCACAGACTTAGTAGCAGTGGGGGGCCTATTAGAAATGCCATTGTAACGTTTCATTTGACGAGATAGGAGAGTATTAGCAACACATTTGGTGTGATCACCAGACAACATACTTTTACGACAAACCACACAAGATGCATTAAACTTAGAGACATTCAAAGGTTCAGCATTCGTTACACATTGATTCAAATTACGGACAGATAAATCAGAACCTAAATCATTTGCAACATGCATTTTATTCGGAGTCCTAGTGTGCTCTTCTACTGCTGAGGTCTCTAGAGGTCCACTTTTATGTTTCCAGATCCTATTCTTCTTGTTAAGTCTTTTTCTCTTTGACCTGCTAACATTAGTAGTGGTGACTAGTCCTGTAGAGGTTGAAGCAATCACATTAGAATTCTGAGAGTGTGTTTGTTCAGTAGATGTGTCGATGTTATACATTCCCGGTGTAATCACATTAGTGTTAACTGATTTTCCTTTCTCAAGTATCTTGAGCTTCTCCTTTAACTCAGTGATGACATGTTGTTTTTCTTGAATGACGCTTTCGAGTTTTTTGTTAGACCGAAAATAAGCGTCACGATGTTGTTCCCATTCAGCATTTTCAATTTTCAAATCAGCAATTTCTTTTTCATATTTTAAAAGTAGATTTTGTGAAACTGCATTTGCTTTGTCAAGAGATGAGTTATTATTATTTTGCAATTTCAATTCAAAATCTAGACTCTGAGATTGACACCATTCGAGCTTATGTTTCAGTTGACAAATTTCTTTTGAAAGTAAACTTTGCACATCATCACTGTGTTTCGAGAGAGCCTCATTTTCATATTTCAATTTTTCAATTTCATCTTTTAACAACTCATTTTCAGTATTGTGATCATCAACAAGTGCAGAGGTACCAGTTTCATACAAAGCATTCATAATCACAGACAAAATATCAGCATTAAGAACAAATTCAAAGAGACGATCAGATTGTTTTTGCAAAACTTTGTTACGGCGTTGTTCTTTTGAAATGATGTTCTCAGTTGCTTCAAAAACTTGCATCATTGAGTTTACTTCTTTCTGTAGTTCCTGTTCCCAATAAGTAGCACAAAGACGCAAATGTTGTACATGTGGCAAAAACTGTTTTTGAAAGACTTCTCTCTTTTCTTTCTCATAAGGAGATTGAAATGTTGCAACTGTTATTTGAGAGTTACGTTCAATTGCTTCTTCTAAAAATTTTATATCTTCCATGAACGTTTCAAAATACCGAAGTACTTGACATCTTTTTGTTAACGGTTTAATCTGACTCAAATCAGGCAAAGAACCATTTATTTGTGCTACTGGTTTAACAGGACCCACATCAGAAGATGACTCATTAATTTGCATTAAAGTCCATGGTTGTTCTGTTTTCTCTTGTTGAGGTACAAAAGTTTCAGATATCTGAGGAAATTTTGAGTAGTCAAAAGGTGTATTGAAAAACACATCATCAAGTTTAGATCGAGTCTCATCTTCAATTTCCAATTCTTCTTCACGATCATAAATAACAACACGCACAACAGACTCATCAAAGAAATGTTCTGCACTGTATATCTTAGGAATTTCCTTGAGTGCTGTTTGAAGAAACCGTGGGTTTTCAAAACCAATACCAAATCTATTACCATCGTGTTTTTGTTGTATGGAAAACTTTTGAATTGTTGAAATTGTATCACCTGTTTTATAAACCACATTTTGAAAGTCCTTGAGTTTATGTTCCAGTTCAAGAATTTCTTCCACGTAAGAATCAGCACGTTCCCTTGATTTTTGTTTATGTTCTTGAAATTCCGTTTGACACATTGTCAACTCAGCTTTTGTTTTTAAAAGTTCGTTTTTGAGTTGATCAATTTGTTGCTTATGTTCAAACTTTTCTTTTTCCATTTGAGAAATCAAATCATTTTTGGAACCTGTTAATTCTCGAACTTTATTTTGTAAATCTTGTTCTAGAACATAAGATTTTTGGAACGCAACCTCAAAGCTTTTCTCTCGATTATCCCGTGATTCAAAATCATGAATTCTTGTTTTACAGCACTCAAGTTCATTCGTTAACGATGCAACTTTAGCTTTTAACTTATCATTTATCTCATTGCATTTTATTATTTGGGCTTGGGTGGTCATAAGAGCAGTTCTGATCTCAGACTCTGAATCAATCATAGGTTCATGTTGTTCAAAATCTTCGTTGTTATCTTCATCAATTGGAGTGTCAAATGTAACTTCGGAGTTAATTTGATCGACATCGTCAAATATAACAACAGCGTTAATTTGATCGTCATCATCAAATGTAACTACTGGGTCCATTTGATATTCCTCCTGATTAGATAACGACGACTCATCTTGAACAACTTGTTCCTTGTTTGAATCAGATTCGTAAGATGACGCAATATCATGAACTAAGCATGTGATTGGTTCAAATACCTGAGACAGACCGTCAGTGTCATACACTGGGCCTGAATCATTGACTTGATGTTCTTGAATATTAGCCATCAGCATCACAGCAGCATTAGCTTCCAAATCCTCCATGTCATCATCAGACTGAGCTGTAGCCATAAAACTGTTGTCCCTGTCATTACTAGCATTTCCACGTGCTTCATCCTGAAGTGCAAGAAGTAGAGCCTCTTTGTGGTACTTGCTACCCTGAGTACGTGGTGACGGACATGCAGTAGCTACGTGACCAACCCCGTTGCAGTTATAACATCGAACAACCGTTTTCCCTGCATCATTGTTACCCTGTTCCACAATTTCAACCCTTTTCTGAGCAGCAGCAACATTGTTACGATACCCAGCATTAACCCTTTGACTACCACCAAAATTACCGATATTCCTTCCTGACCCAAACCTTCCAGTATTACGATTCTGCACTTCTACACGACCATCCTGAATAACAGCTTGATTCCTTGTGTTTGATGAAGACCGAAGTCGATTGTTGGACTTAGTTGAGAACTTACGAAATGCTTTGGCAATGAGTGCAATTCCTTCGTTCAAACTGTTGAAGTCCTCGTCATCATCATCATTGGTGAAGTTGGAGTAGTACATTGAATCAGTGTTGTCATAAGACGTGTTAAGATTGCCATGCAGATTGGGATCATATGGAACGAGTTGCTGAGAGGATTGTGGTTGTTGGTAGGTGAGGTAATTCTGATCCTGAGCAAAACCCTGATGTGATTGTTGTGTAGTGAATTGTGATTGAGCCATGAGTGCTAGAGAGTTTGGTGTTGGAGAAGGTGATATACTTGCACGAAGAGCACGATCTTTGTTCACTTCACTCTCATGATGCTTCAAGTAGTCAAACAACAAACCATATGTGGCATTGTGAAGATTCTTTGCTTGTCGAACAAACGTGACATACTTTTGCCAATCAGGACCAAGACAACTCAAGAACTTCGTGTTGATAGCAATCCTTGGAAGTTTCACATTGCTTCTATCCAAGTCATTGATGATGTTGGTGAACCGATGGTAGTAAGACTCGAGTGATTCCCCAGATTCAATCATGAAGTTCTCATATTCCAGATAGAGCTTTGATTCCATGTCTTCTTGATTTAACTCAGTGCCTTCCATCAAGAGATGAATATGTTCCCACATTTCTTTTGCAGTTTTCTGAGCATCTACACTTCGAAAGATTGGATTGGGAATTCCTTGGCAGATGTAGCTCATTGCAAGTTCATTAGCTTCATGATGAAGTCGTTCTTCGTCAGTGAGTTGTGATTCAGGAGCTGGGGTTACAGTTTCAGGTCTTGGTGGTGTGGCAGTTGGATCACCTGGAACCGTTCTTGTTGGCCATTGGAATGGACCATCAAAAAGAACTTTCCTCATATATTTGCCATGAGGTTTCTTCAATTCAAGAAATCGTAGGAATCGGCTTGACCACTGAACATAGTTCCCTGGCGTAAGCATTGGTGGTATGTCAAGAGATCCGGCTTCATGACGAGATTGTTGACTTGTGATAGCTTCACACATTTGATCGAACCAATGGGTTTGCTTAGGTTGTGGTAAGGCGGTTTGCATGTGCGGTTGTAAGTACGGTTGATGTTGCACTTGATGCATGAAGAGTTGATTTTGAGGGTACATTGACGGTTGTTGATACACTTGTTGAAGTAATTGAGGATGCGGTTGTTGTTGTGGATATTGTGATTGTTGTTGTTGTTGTTGATTGTAGAAGTAGAATGGAGGTCGAGACATTGTGATTGATTATGCTTCAATGGATCTTTAAAGGATAAGGTGTAGGTTGTTGTTGAAGATTAGTTGTGAGTGTCGAAACGAAGTTCAAACTTGTAGAAAAAACTTTTCTTACTCGCTGACCAAGTTCCTTACTCGCTGAGAAGACAATGATACTCGCTAATAATCTTTAAAACTCGCTAAGATAAATTTGATACTCGCTAGGAAGATTGATACTCGCTAACAGTAGAAAAACTTTGATACTCGCTAAAAATTAACCTTGATACTCGCTAATAAGGACACTTGATACTCGCTGGCAGAAGGTGATACTCGCTATTAAGGAGTTGATACTCGCTAGCTAGAGTTTGATACTCGCTAGCACAATTCCTTACTCGCTAAACGATAAGGAGAATATGGCTTACTCGCCAGGAACAAGTTGATACTCGCTGACTAAAGTTCAAACTCGCTAGAAAACAAATAGAACTCGCTGACCAAATTCCAAACTCGCTTAACCCTAATTTCAAACTCGCTAAAAAACCCAAGACAACGTACTGTTGAATTTTTTCTTTGCTAAATGAGTACCAAGCAAGTATTTTACCAACTCTAATGAAATATAACCTTTAAAAACTTCTAAACACCTACTGACTAAATTAAACGAGTACTAAAACAATCCAAACGAGACCAAGACTAAACCCAAACTAATCTAAAACAACCTATAATATCCCTAGGCGAATGATACCACTTGTTAGGTCACCATGTTATAGCATAAACAACCAATGTTACAAGAACTAGAATAGAGAAGAAGAAGATAGAATAATATGGAAGGAACTCTACTAATGATATGATGAAAATGATAATGTATTAATGAGAACCAACAAGCCTTAAGGAAGGCTTACACATTGTATTTATAGGGGAGTCCAAGGGTCTCTAGATTCATCTCCATACTTTACACTACTAGCCCTTGGACTTCCTCTTGTAGTAACATTACATCATAAACTTTCATAATAAAATGATTAAACATAAAACACAATAAGTATAACTAGCAACCTATCATTAACTAATGACCGACACTTGAATAACGTGAAACGTGTTCCTAACAGTAGTGTTTTGGTGTAGAGATGTTTTGATGTAATTTAGGAACCCATGACACCTTGAGGAGGTGTATGGTAGTTTATGGGATTGTTGAAGTTGATTGATGATGAAATTAGATTAGTTATAGGATGAGAAAACCATTTTTGACATTATATATAAGCTTCTGGTCATATTTTAAAAATACAGAAAACTCAGTAGGTTTGGACCCATTTTTGACCTAAGATAAAGAAAATACACTTTAAGATGAAGCCATGGCCGAAAGAACGGGTAAAAACGGGTTTATAACGAAAAAGTTATGCTAAAAACAAGTTATACCAAATTTATGTTTAACCATTTGAGACAGCCTGGACATTTTTATAAAATCTGGAAAACTCAGCAACTCATGACTTATTTTTGACAAGGTACTCAGAAAGTTAAGAATAAAAGGAAACCATTGCAAAAAGAACGGATTAAAATGAGTTTGAAACGAGAAATTTACGCTATAAACAAGTTACAAGTGTTTTCTTATAAAATCTGAAAATATGTTGCTGATGTAATAAAGTCTTCAATGAAAACAGGTCCCTAACCTTCATTAAAATGTACCAACATGATAAAAATGTATTAGTACTTGTTTAGAGCTAACCGGGGATATAAAATTCTTGAAAAACGGACTTATAACGAATTAGTTAAGATTTTTCGAAAGTTATTGTTTCACTAAAAATACCAACAACAAGTAATATTCATTATTACCTTATACGTAGATGTAAAATTTTATTTTCAACAACAATATATTTTGAGTACATAAGAGTGGTATAAATGACATATACATTTGCATTCATAACATTTTTTTTATTAAATCTAAGTTAGAAAATATTTAATCATGATAGGTTGCGGATTGTGAACGCGCCTTATTTGACACATCCATTCCTTACTCTTAGCTCCAACACTACAAGTGAGTTTATAGCCTCGCTTTTAATCTTTTAAATGATTTATAAACCTCGCGAGGGGGATACATGCTAGTTTTACAAAACGAATACAAGTAGCTTTTTGGTATGCTTGACCCGAATACATGATTATAAGATAATGAGTATCTCTTGCCAATTAAGTCCCCATCATGAACCGTTAATTTTGTGTGAACGCTAATATTATAAATATGCATATTGGGCATTGACCAGCCTGGCCGAATGGGTAGCGCCCATCTTTCAACGGTCATATAATATTGAGAATATGAGGTAAATGGCAAATATTACCCTACCGGGGCAAATGATAAACTTGGTTAAGGTTCGGTTTCATGAGCTCTATGTTATAATCTGATAACCCGACAAGTACTGATCATACTTGTTACCCGATGAATAATACTTGTATTCAATTTATTATTACTAAACTCTATGAATTCACTCAACATTATTTGTTGACTTTTAGCATGTTTATCTCAGGTCCGTAAGTAACCTCAGCTTGGATGGGCCGCGCAAGGAAAGATTATCGATCAAGATGGCTCATGTTTTAAATATTTTGTTATGTATTAAAATGATGAAGACTTTTAATATCTTATGTACTTTTAAACTTTGTAAACTTTTGGGACCTCTTGTAAAACTTAAATAACCTTTTAAGGTTTATGTTTATTAAATATTTCTTGTATGAAACTTGTTTATTATGTTTGTACTATGTGATCGATATATAGCACCCCATGTCCCTTCCGCTGCAAACCTGAAAATGGGGGTGTTATAGGAACCCATATCCGATCGAGGAAAATATAATCCACCATCCTCCTTTCTCTCCATTTGTTGATCTAACCCACGCAGCATCTCAGCCATAACGTTCTCATCCTTGAGAACTTCCTCTTGCTCTACCAATATCTTACTTCTAATTCCTGACTGCAACGTCATGCTCATTGCTCGCACACGTTAAAGCTTAATCCTCTCCTTCCTATGTACGTATCAGCCACCATATTCGTTTTTTTCCAGGATGATAACGAATCTTGCAATCATAATCACTAAACAATTCAATCCATCTTCTTTGGCGCATATTCAGCTTCTTCTGAGTAACAATATGCTGAAGACTCTTATGGTCAGTGTAACCAATAATCTTCGTGCCATACGAATAATGTCTCCAATTCTTGAGAGCGAATACCACTGCACCAAGCTCTAGATCATGAGTGGTATAGTTCTTCTCATGAATCTTGAGTTGTCGGAAAGCATAAGCTATCACTTTCCTTCTCTGCATTAGTACACACCCAAAACCTTGATTCGACGCATCACAATACACATAAAATCATTTGGCCCATCCGGTAACGTCAGAATAGGTGTATTACACAACTATCCTTTAGTGACTGAAACACCATCCCCTGTTCTTCTCCCCAAACATACCTTTTTTTTCTGAGTCAACAAAGTGAGGGGCTTGGCAATCTTCGAAAAGTTCGCTATAAATCTTCTGCAGCACCCAGCCAATCCTAAGAAAGAGCGTATGTCAAACAGCATCGCAGGAGCCTTCCAATTCTTTCCCGCTTCAATCTTACTAGGATCCACATATACACCTTCACTATTCACCACATGTCCAAGAAAATGCACCTCTTTTAACCAAAACTCACATTTCGAGAACATGACGTACAACTTCTCATTCTTCAACAAACCAAGTATCAACTTCAAATGTTCTCCATGCTCTTCCTTTGTCTTAGAATAGATCAAGATAGCGTCAATGAACATGATCACAAACTTATCCAAATAAGGCTTACACACGCGATTAATCAAATCCATGAATACCGCGGGTGCATTTGTCAACCCAAATGGTTTAACCGTGAACTCAAAACGCCCATAACGTCTCCTAAAAGCTGTCTTCGAAATATCCTCCTCATACACTCTTAACTGATGATAACCAGAACGCTGATCTATCTTCGAGAAAAATTGAGAACCTTGCAGCTGGTCAAAGAGATCATCAATTCTAGGAAGAGGATACCGATTCTTAACCGTTAACTTGTCCAACTCCCGATATTCAATACATATCCTGAACAACCATCCTTCTCCTTAACGAACAACACAGGTGCTCCCCATAGGGTATGACTAGGAGAATAAAACCCTTGTACTTGTAGTACATCGCCATTCTCAAAAGGGATACGAACCTCCTTTTCATGGCATATTACTTCAGCCTTATGCCTAGCCAACCAATTCATCTCTATCACCACATCAAAACTTCCATGTCCAAAAAGGTATCAAATCAACCATAAAAGAAATACCCACGAACACTATAGTACACCCACGAATAACTTTATCAACCTCTATTCTTCTACTGCATGATATTTCAATCAAAATAATCATCAAGTGAGCTCATACCAGTGAACACTTATGCAAATGCATTGCAAACCAAGCGAAGAACGTATAGACTCATTCGTACAACGGTCAATTTAATATCATAGAAAAACATTGATACCATCAGATCGCAAAACATGCCACGAAATCCAATTGGTGTGTAAAGGAGGGATTAAATATCCGCACCAACTTATCACGAACCAACAATACTCGAAGAATAATAAAATATTCGTTCGCGGAATGAATGTAAGGAGTAACCAAAGAACTGTACCAATATCCAATAGAAACAAATCCGAATGACCAATATCAATCACAACATCGAATAGGAAGGATATGGCATCTGTACCATCATGGTAAGAATAGGGATGCCATCCAGAGAGTTAGGTTTACAAACAGAGAGTTTAGCAAACGAATCAACTTAAATACCACACATTAGTACCGACCGATAATTAAGGTATCATCATATGATAGGTAGGCTGGAATCTTACCACCTACACCTCAACATATAACTACTGTCCAAACGGTTAAGAGAATACTTCTCTAACCATACAACCATCATCAACATGATATCACATAACATCTACCATAACATATAACAACAAACATCAATCAATGTAATCATGGTCACAAGTCCAGGGGTGTGATACCCTTATAATTATGTTCGCGACCACAGTTATAAGGCTTATTCCACACGCATACTTACTTCCAAAACCACACATCTTAATGATAACGCACATATATCGCATAGCACCTAATAAACATCACAATCCATGCTATCATACTTGCAAGCCCACTTGTGTTGTGACGCATGTATAATTATGTTGGCCACCATAATTATCTATGCCCCCTTTCACAAGTGTACTCCCTCCTATGACAACACTTCATGCAAACAATCATCTCACATGGAACAATCCCCACAATCACGTAAACCCTGTAATCAAAATCACTCGAATAAGATCGACACAACACTCAAGAGTAATCGTGCTCTAACGTGGCTCCAGACAGAAGAAGACAATACAAGAATTTCAAAACATGACACAAAAAAAAAGACGTCGCATAATGGCTCAAACTCCACTCTCGCACTTGCCTCCTCACTCAGATCGATTAAATTTACTACTCGCTGCGGACTCTAGATCCGAATCCAAACCATTCCATCCTAACTCCCCTTCATCTTTACTCAACCACCCATTCCTGTTTCCTACATGTTGAGGTAGTCGACAACATGCAAAACCATCTCTATTTCTTTCTTCCAATTCCTTATGATTCACAAGTGCATACAAATCACGAGATTTAGACTAAACCACTCCCCCATATTCAAGGAATTGGGGACATTTTCAAGGGTACTTAGTGGTGAAGCCTTCCTTATCGGCCACCTTTGTCTCGTACCTTTCTTTTTCCTTTCCATCCACATCCTCTACGGTTAACTTCTCTTCGATCGCACACGGAAGCATGCTAGCAGGAACTAGGATCCTTTTGTTGATCCGTTTCAACCTACCAACTCTCTTGCAACCCGTAGCGATAACGGTGGTCGAAAGAAACATCTTTCGCGCGGGAGGTGTCATACTATAAATGACACATACAATACTAAGTATCGAGAAACAACGGACGTCCAAAAACTTAATTAAATACCTCATAAATCTAAGAAAATAATCATATAAAATACCATACTAACAATTAGGCCCTATATGCAACTATATGAGGGACTCCTAGGTTATAGTCTAGGTTAAACCACCTAATTCTCTATAACCAAGGCTCTGATACCAATCTGTCACACCCCGCCAAGGCGGAAATGCGAGTGTGTAACTTCATGGATATCATCACAACAGATGGTGTCTATATAGAGAAAGACTACATGCACATAAATAGAGCAAAGTACTGACACGAAGTGTCGTAACAATACCCCAAAATAAAACAACCAAAACAAACCTTCAAAGGTATCTTCCACAAAGTTAAACAAATTCATATCCAAACATATAGATAATACACTCTCAAATGCAACTAAAGTCTCTTCTAGTCGCTTCCTTCTATCTTATCCTTAGATGCTCACCTAAAAATGATGCTTAAAACGTCAACATAATGTTGGTGAGATTCATAGGTTTAAGACACACAATATCACACAAGGCAACCACTTCACTGTGATTACAAAATATAGCTGGACGAATAAATATAGTTATCATATAAGCTAACATGCAATCACACAATAAAAGGCAACCATTGGGACGGAACGTGTCCCCCGCTCCAATATTGGCATCAATTAGGTCGCATGCGCGAGCAACAGAATAAGCATCCTCCCAATTGAATCACGTATATATCCACACAATCTTGGCATCAATTAGGTTGCATGCGCGAGCAACAGGATAAGCATCCTCCCAATTGAATCACGTATATAACCACAAAACATAATAGTGAATAGGAGTATTACTCTCCAATTGGATACTCCCCCTCCCAATTGGACCACACAGCATTATCACACAACATTACCACATAGCATTCATACGATAACATTATAAGTCCAAGCTTTTTAATCCACACATAATCACAGTAACTCAAATCATTTAAGACAAGCATCATTCCCATCCCAAGTTTAAAACAAAGTAAAAAGTATGGGACTATGAACTCACCTCAACTTTGCAGCTTCCAACAAATACAAATCACAAATCTATACAATACAAATAAGTTCACGTTACACATGGCCAAGCTATAAGCTATAACCCATGTAATACTCATATGATGGATGTCTAAGGTTCATATGACCCACCATGGATCTCCTAGACTCCATACTAAACACCACCAATCACTAACTCTCACTAAATCCCTTGCACAAATAATTTCAGAAAACGCAGAATTTTTAGGTACATCCACCCACATAAAATAATAACCATTTAAGCTTAGCAACTCACACCAAAAATTCACCATGGTCTCTCATAAGCATACAAGTTAATCCCAGAAGACCATGGTCTAATAACACATACAAATACCCATAAGAAAATCAAACTTGTCAACTATCCAGATTCCGATCTGAACGCACACCAAAAAGTTTTGATTAAAGAAAAGGGTTATTAGATACAAAAGTTACTAAAGTTTGCCAAAAAGTGCGATTTGGTTACTAAAGTTTTTTTGGTTACAAAGAGGTTACTCAAGTTTGGTCACCGGTTATATAAGTTACTCTGTATGTTTTAACCTTCTACTACAGGTTTTTTTTTCGTTAATTTCAAAAATGGTCCCTCAGACTAACTGTCGTTAGTTTTTTCCGTTAGCTAAAGGCCGTTTGCAACAAACATTTGCACTGTTAGTCCTTTACCCTAACGACCGTTTATACTTAACTCAAAATTTGGTTTTCATACATTTTTGTCCGTTTTTCTTACGTTTTTTGACCCTTTTTTTACGGGTTTTCCATTTTCATACGTTTTTATACATTTTCGTTCGTTTTTATACGTTTTCGCCCATTTTCTTACGCTTTCATCCGTTTTTCTTACGTTTTGTCTGTTTTTCTTACGTTTTTTCCGTTTTCATACGTTTTTCTCCGTTTTTCTTACGTTTTTTGACCTTTTTCTTACGGGTTTTCCGTTTTCATACGTTTTTATACGTTTTCGTTCGTTTTTATTCGTTTTCGCCCATTTTCTTATACTTTCATCCGTTTTTCTTACGCTTTGTCCATTTTTCTTACGTTTTTTCCGTTTTCATACTTTTTGTCCGTTTTTCTTACGTTTTTGTCCATTTATCTTACGTTTTTTCCGCTTTTATATGTTTTTGTCCGTTTTTTTATCTTTTCGCCCAGTTTATTACGTTTTCGTATGTTTTTCTTTCGTTTTTATCTGCTTTTCTTACTTTTTTTTTCGTTTTTAGACATTTTTTTCTGTTTTTCTTACGTTTTNTGTCCATTTTTCTTACGTTTTTTCCGCTTTTATATGTTTTTGTCCGTTTTTTTATCTTTTCGCCCAGTTTATTACGTTTTCGTATGTTTTTCTTTCGTTTTTATCTGCTTTTCTTACTTTTTTTTTCGTTTTTAGACATTTTTTTCTGTTTTTCTTACGTTTTTTCCGTTTTCATACGTTTTTGTTTGTTTTTACACATTTTCACACACTTTTATACACTTTTTATACACATTTTTATACACATTTTTACATATGTATAAAACATAACAAGTATAAAACATACAAACGTATAAAACATACAAACGTGTAGAAAAACGTAAAACTAGTATGAAAACGTAAAAAGACGTATGAAACGTACACAAGCGTATAAATGCGCACACAAATGTAATAAAAAAATTATGAAAACCTATGAAAACATATGAAAATATACGAAAAACAGATGAAAACGTACAAAAATGGACAAAAACATACTAAACTGGAGAAAAACATACGACAAGAGAGGAAAACGTACATAAACTTAAAACAATATAAAGAAAGTACGACAAGAGAGAAAAACGTACATAAACGTATAAAAACGGATAGAAATGTACGAAAATATACAAAGATATGCGAAGGAGAAAAATGTAAAAAAAAAATAATAATAATAATCGCATAGTAACTTTTTGTTAAGGTTCAGTAACCTATTTAATAAATCCGTAAACTATAGTAACTTCCTTGTAACATTTTAAACTATGGCGCTGACATGGACAAGGGGAACCGGTAATCAGCCGGTTGCCCACCCTCGCAGTAACATTTATGTAACATTTTTAATCTTTGAGTAACCCAACAAACCCGTTTACTTAAGTTACCTCTTTGTAACCAAAAAAATAATAGTAACCAAATCGCACTTTTTGACAAACTTTAGTAACTTTTGTGTCTAATAACCCGATAGAAAATACTTCTACAACTTTTTATCGCCAATCCTTTTCGTGGAAGTCTACGATAATCTAAAACTCAACTTTCTCAGAAGGGCTAACCTAGATATCACCTTTTCAACCATAAATCAGTATCAAACTTTTACCCAAATTTTGTCCCGGTTTAACAGCTTTGACACCTTATCTTGTAAAAATCAAAAAACTAACTTCCCAACTCGAAATCAGTCGTGGTCGGACTTTTTGGAAAGCTCTTTCTCTGAACTATAATTTAGAGTCAAAATTCGTGATCTAACTCATTTCCATCTATTAAATATCATCGTATCTTTACAGCCCTAATATTCTGTCCAAAGCCTAACTTGAAAACTAACGCGTTTAATGACCAAATCTCTTTACCAATCATCATAATATTATTAACCAATGATCCCAACATGTTTAAAATCATCATTTTTCCAGAATTTTATAAACCCTAAATCCATCATAATTATTATTACATGAATTTGAATAATAATTAAGCAATTGAACATTTGTTTTAAGAATTATACCTTGATCTTTGATTATTGCTTCAAGAAAATAAACCCTAACTTTTTTCTTCCTTTTTCTTCTCCTTGGATCGACCAAATACACACAAAAAAAATGTTTGTGGGGTGTTTGGGTTTGTTTATATATTGTTTATGGATAATCCTTATCATTAGGTGTTGTAATTGGGCTCAAATTTGGTTTCTTTTTTCCCCTTTTACCCAAAACCGGCCACCCACATTAAATTAAATTATTACACTTAAGACCTTATACTTTTCATATTTTATGCGCTCCCATAACGAAACCTAACGTCTTACGCGATAAACCTTCATTTTACGACAAACTGGAAAAATAATCATTTTCAAAACGAAGTTTCCAAAATTAGATTTCCACACTCTTTATAAAAACAACTCATAAAAACAATCTCCTCGTAACTTACTAACGTTCAAACACTTGAACGAAGACTTGTTACGCAAAAACCACGAAACACCAAAACTACGCAAGTCACTTCTACACCACAAAAGCGATCAAAATGAACTTTCCCATACACAACACTCCTCAAATCATAACAATAACCTTACACGCAAAGGGATTAGTGCCACATTCATACTTATCATACTTATATTATACTTATCTCACACATATACCCCACATAAACACTTAATTCACACCAAACAAAGTCAAATGGATCAAGACCATTAGTCAAACTAATCTGCTAAAATCACGGTTGTCACAGGACGGGACATCACTTTTACATTGGAATAATCAGAGGTTGCAATTGACAGTAAGACCTTTAGCTTTCACTTGTTGCGAGCAAACATCCTCCGACAAGAGTATCACCCATCCTTATTTCTCGAGACAACCCCGACAACTACGCAACTTAGAATTCCGGGATGGAATTCAGTCTAACAGGTAGGTACTGTAATACCCAGTAATTTAGCAGTCATTAATTTTCGCTAAACACGAAGTAATTTATTATGAAGGCTTAACTAACCATTTTCACGTTAATTTTTTTTTCTTCAACAACAGAGGACCGAGCATGGTCTACATTAAATTAACACATTACGGTTCCAATAGAGTTATTTTATGTGTCGTTACATTTTATTTTACTATTCTCCCTTTAAATGAGTATAAAGTGCATTTTAGATCACGTGTGCATGGTTTTAGCACCAAACAACCAAGTGAATGACCAGGACTTACACCACTACTCATTATAGAGTAAACTACATAAAAATTCGTCCCTTGTACCTAGTCATGACCAAACCGACACACACATGAACCTCACATGGGTTTCTTGTCATCTTATATAACAAACCTAGTACAAGTCTACATATTTCAACTAATGCTTACAAACTAAAGTGAGCCCTGATATGTGCCTTTTTGCACATATCTTTTACTCCATTTTACGAGTCAAAACGACCAAAAACACCCAAAAATGACCATATAATGTTACAAATATCCTTGGAGTGTGTTTTTGTGTATTTCAGGTATGAAAGGATTGAAAACAGAGCGAAAACGGACGTTTTTGGATCGACTCGATAATAGCTGTGCATTTTGGATTTTTTATGTCGGAACCAAAGTCAACCCCGGGATATATGTTTGGAACGAGATTGGAAAAGCAAAGCCGAAACCAAACTTTATGGGCCGACCCGACCCAATTTAATGGGCCAAGTCAGCCCGCTCACTTATATCTAATACCAAATCCAATCTTACTAAACCGTAATCCCAATTAACCCAATCCACTACACCTAAGCCCAGCCAACCCACCCCTTTATTTATTAAACCCAGGGTCAAACCTTCGGTCAACTCCCCTTTCCCTCTTCCCCATTCCCATCCATATCACCATCACACTACAAACACCCCCTCTGCCATCTCCAGACAAGATTGTCTCCCCCTCCACTCTCCAACACAACCTACTCCAACCACCCTACAACATCTCCTAAGTCAAAACCCATGTGATATATTACCTTCCCACTCCTCCACGTCATCTATCCACAACACCAATGAACAATCCAAGGGCTAAGATGATGTTTATACCAATCCAATGGTGGGATTTAACTCCAAAGAAGCACAAACGAGATTGGAAGCCATTACACTCACAAAACAAACACAAACAGCAAGAGGACAAACAAGAGGCCAAAAAACCCTAGTGTAGTTTTAGTATAAATAGAAAATGATGTAGCCATTTGATGGCAGTAGGTTTTAGTTTTAATTAAGTCTTTATTATTTTTTTAGTTTAATTTTCAGTTTTCAAAGCTTAAGTGTAGTTTTATTGTACCTAAAATTTTCAGTAATGCACGTTTAAGTTCCAAAAAAATTTAGTTTTAGCTCGTTTACTTCTGTCATTTGCTTATTTCTTTCTTTCATTCATGCTTATGTAGGTAGATTTAGCTTGTTCAAAACATTTTATCACAAGTTTTAGTTCCAAAAATCTGTTTTACTCTTTACAAAATCCAGCACACCCCTGTAAAGGGGTGTTTGGCACAAGCATTTTCTTTGTACAAAAACTAGTTTTGGCCCAATCTCAAACTTTGATAAGCTTTATTTGATAGTTCTTAGTAGTTTTCAAATAAGTTTTTGCATTTCATTTTAGTTTTAAAGCACTCAAGCTTGTTTACCAAAAGTTTTTTTCGTTTAACTGCTTAGAATTCTAGATAGGGTAGAATAGAGATTTGAGCCTTCTTAGTTGATGTTTTTGCACCAAATCATTCCCTTTTATGTTATTTTAAATGTTCACTATCTGGTAGTAGACTTTTACAAGTCAAAAACCCACTTTTAACCCATTTTCCCAACCGATTTGCTGTCAAAAAAGAGCCCAAACAGCACCAAAGTTTTTGATTTTTCATTTCTTCGTTATAAGTCCGGTTTACCCGAAACTTGGTACAGTTAGTCTTTGGTAGGTATTCTAGTTACTAATATTTTTATTTTATTTTTATAAATTTTTTATAACAGTTTTTTTTGCAGATTAAAACAGCCCTCTAGTCTAAATTTTCTGCAGCCCTTTTTATTTTATGCTTATTAGTGCTTTTTTAGATTAGTGTACTGCTTAATTTTGTTCCCTTTTAGCTCACTAGGATTCCCTTAGATGCCTGTTTCTTTTTCCCCATTAGTGTGGCTTTTGTAAGCCTTTAGCTAGCTTATTGTTAGTCCTCATTATTTATGTTGTTGCACTCAGTGAAAACTGAGTGTACTTGATTTGTCATTCTTGCTTGTTTTATTTTAAAATTCTTTGTGTTCTTGTTGATGTTAGTTAGTTTGTAGGATTGTGTTTGCTTACGCTTGTGTTTGGCTGTGGTCCTTGAGCATATTTCGGCTAGTTACTACTCTTTTGAACTGATGACGTATAGTCTACACTGGATCACGGACCCGCTCGGTAAACAATACTGATGCGATAACCCACAATGCGTGGGCCGTAATGTATGTGAATACGTAGCTCCGGCCCACGAGGCCCGAAGCCCAATACGTATTTATGGAACGGATTTGTAACACCCCAACCCAACAAGGGTAAAAGTGCTACATTATGGTGACATATCAAAGCATATACAGACATACAACATATGTATTACAATTGGATTACAAAGGTTACAAACGTTTCATGATAAAGGAATACATCTCCGAATCTTAGAAATACAAAAATGATAATCTAAAGTCTTATCAAAACCACTTGGAATATAACCACGCAGAATCTTCTCTAAACTCCTATTTGCACTCTTCACCCATAACCCAGCTTCCTTCTAAAACCTGCCGCGGGGAAAAGAAAA
>LBNU01000850.1:194482-204992 GCA_014162995.1 Artemisia annua | reverse complement strand
CTATTACTTCAGATAGCAACCCGGTTTTCAAAATGAGGAAAACACGTCGCCAAAAAGACGGTTGTTCCTGACAACGGATGAAGTTCATCCGGGCATGGATTACTTTACATCCGTGCACTTCCGAAATAATGTACGCTTCAGTGCATTATTTCTTGATAAAGAAGAGAAGTCTTCTTTCCATCGCAAATATTTTCCCTTTTATGATTTTTCTAGAAAATATTTGTGAAAAACTTGGTGGTACCATGAGTTTTTGTAAATCAATCAGAACTTAATCATTTCTTAAAATCACTCAATCAATGACAAATATTTTTCCAAAAATTATAAATGGTTCATTGATTGAGGGGGAGAGTGATTTCAAAATCTTATTAATAACCACACCAAGCTTTTGTGCACATAATCAGCAGTGAATAAAGAATGTGTTTCTCATGTTATGTGTCAACATATGAATTTTTCGTGAGTTTCTAATTAAAATCTAAATCATTTCAAAACCTCATCATTTTTGACACATAACGAGTAAAAGTTTCGTCTCATTTTCAGAAAATACTTAACTCATTCCACATTTTTTCTCCCAAACTTGTTTTTAACTTATTTAAATCAATTGGGATCACAAAATCTCAATTGACTTGAAATTTGTGATCGGGGGAGAGAATGTGATTTATGTAAAGAAATCTGATAAAAATGTGATGTTTTAGGAAACAAATGTATGCTCTCCCATATGTGCAAAACCCTTTTATATATGAATGCACATATTGAGGGGGAGCAAAATGGCTTTCGGTGACAAAAAGATTTGGCATCTCATGTGAGTGTGGCTCAGATTTAACAATCGAATCGACGAAACACAAATGTTAGTATTCGAAAGGATTTATCCAAGTAGAATGTACCGTTTCGAGAAACTCTTTTTAGATATGTACTTTGACGGGTCTAACTTCCTTTTTAAGGAATGTTAACAACTTCAAGTTAGTTATTAGGGCTAGTTATCACCTAAAAGCTGATAATGGATCCCTTTAACTAAGCAACGTAAACGTGTCCCTAGGTTATATGTCTATTAAGAGTGGATCAATTCAAAAGTGCAACTCACCCCGACATGTGCAAATTTCTATCCAAAACCTATGAGCACATGTTAAGGGGAAGCATTTGAAAATCATAAAACTCTCAAAGTGTTAGCAAAAATGTGTTTCTTAATCATGAACACTTTGAGAGAGTTTTCAATGATTTGGTCGATGGCAACATAGGATAGTCATGAAGTTATAAGGTGGCTAAGGTTAGGAAAACCGTCCTATGATCCGCCAGAACCGGAGGGATCTACCCAATGACAATACCGAATAGATAGTATTAGAATGTCCTTAGGTATGATTATGAAAAAAGGAGATAAATGAGAAAGGAGAAAGAAGGGGTTGAAGAATTAAAAAGAAATGAAATGAGAAAGGGTGAAAAGAAATAGCCCTCCCATTATTCAACCTTAGGGCAGAAACCGGGTTCAATTCATATGCTACTGATTGTTACTTAGGTAACATCGGTATTGAAGACAAGACGTCATGGACCCAGTGACGCACTGCACTAAACCTTCTAACCACTCAAGTTCTCTCAAAAGAGCTTGTTTCATTCTCACGGGGAACCCTGCATAATCTATCGACCGCTCATTACGAGCTATGTTGATATTGAAATAGGAGACACCGCTCCAGTCTCCGACGACCAGATAATGCACTTATCGAGTCTAGAGCCATGAGATGCATCAAAAGATCTCATAGGAACACGTGCTACTTCTACCCTGGTTGGTCAACATCAAGGACACCAGTGGTATCTTTATGAGTCCTACGCAGATCTTAGCAATCTGCTAAGAACACTTATGAGGGAATATACTTATGTAATTATCTGCCTAGAACGTTCATGAGGGATTTACTTAGGTATTTCTCGAATGATTGAACGGAAATCCTGCCAGGGTCAACATCAAACAGCCCTGACAGCAGGTCACTTCAGTAATTCCTCATGGGTTACGCTTAGTGTTTATGATGGCTTCAAATGGTCTACAGTCGTGGGGTGATCTCCAGCGACTCACCTAATCGTGGGTGTACTTAGTTGTGCCCGTGTAAGCTCCTTAGGGGGTATCCGATTAGGAACGGCCTTGGCGCGAATTAGAAGGAGTCTTCACAATATGCTGTTGATGAATTCTAGTTCAAACCTGTAAGTACCGGCTGTATTATTGCTAACTGTTTTATTTCAGGTACAAATGCCATCTTGAACACCAACTTCCACATGCTCATACATACATCTCAATGCCAAAGAAAGCTCGATGCAACATCACAGTCTAAAGAAAAGATTCTACGACAATAATCATGAATCTTCAACAACAAAGACAAAGAGCTACGAATGCATAACTACAACACAGTCAAAGATGTATAAGCATGTCGGAACGGAGCGAATCCATTGGAGATACTGAAAGTGACGTGTGGCGGATTACAACATCATCTCTCATTTTCACATCAACAAAGACAAAGAACAAAGAACGATGAATCACTTCTACTACAATCATTTTGAAGACGTCTAAAGCTACAAATGTCAACAGTTAAAGTCCAAAGACAAAGACGTCAAGCAACCTCGATGACCGTGACGAACTTCTATCCTTCAACAATCCTTCATGACCGATCCTTAGGGGGAGATTGTTAGGATCATAGTTTTCAACTATTCAGTCAAGTCTCGGTCAGTTCAGTCAATGTAATAGGTTGCTAGAATTATCACTTTTATCTTAATTATGTTAGTTACTCGTATGGTTATGTTTAAGTCTAATAAGATGTCCAATGGGCCTTTAAAGCCCACGACTTAGAAGATAGGGAAAGAAGGGAGTGTTGCCCTATCCCTCTCCTATAAATAGGACATCATGTATCACTTTACAAATGTTGGTTAATTTCGTATCTTAAGAAAACTCTTGCTCTTTCATCTTTCATATTGTTATTAATCAACCAAGTCTAATTCTCATCTCATTTCTCTCATAAGATTACTTGTGTTTACTAATATGGTGACCTAACATGAGATTCTAAAGAAGTTCGGGTTTGATTCTTGTGACTCAGTTGACACACCCATGGTTGAAAGATCCAAACTTGATGAAGATTCAGAAGGGACCCCAGTCGACCAAACTAAGTATCGCAACATGATTGGATCCCTAATGTACCTAACTACTAGTAGGTCGGATCTACTATTCGCGGTGTGCACGTGTGCAAGATATCAATCCAAACCTAGCAAAAAGCATTTGGAAGCAGTCAAGAGAGTCTTCAGGTACCTTCAAGGGACAATCCACATGGGTCTCTGGTATCCTAAAGACACCGCTATGGCTCTCACGGCCTACTCAGACGCAGACCATGTAGGATGTCAAGACACTCGTCAAAGTACATCAGAGGCAGCTCAATTTCTGGGGGATAAACTTGTTAGCTGGTCATCTAAGAGATAAATGAGTACATCAATATCCTCCACCGAGGCTGAATACATTGCAATGTCTTCATGCTGTGATCAGATCCTATGGATGAAGTCACAATTATCGGATTATGGGTTCATTCACAACAAAATTCCGATGTATTGTGACAGCAAAAGTGCCATAGCTCTTTGTTGCAACAATGTTCAGCACTCAAGATCAAAGCACATTGACATTCGACATCACTTCATCCGGGAACAAGTTGAATGGATGATAGTGGAACTTTACTTTGTGAGGACAGAGTTTCAATTGGCTGACATCTTCACCAAGGCATTATCAAGAGAACGGTTTCAATTCATTTTTGGAATGAAGTATATCACACCAGAATCGCTCAAAAGTCTTCAAGTTGAAAATGAGGAGTAATGGATTTGCTTCAAATATCCTTGTACATAGTCTAAAACCAAAAAGAAAATACAAAAAATATAAAACCTATAAAACCTATAAAAATGTGAAAAACCAGAAAATACCAAAAATAGTTCGTTGTTAGGCATGTCTTCTGTTTATCGATAACATTTAAGGATCTAGAAATGTCATTCAACAATGGCACGGATCTTTAAATGAAGCTCGAGCGGAAGTTATTATAAATGGTTAAAACATGTCATTATGGTTTGCTATTACTTCAGATAGCAACCCGGTTTTCAAAATGAGGAAAACACGTCGCCAAAAAGACGGTTGTTCCTGACAACGGATGAAGTTCATCCGGGCATGGATTACTTTACATCCGTGCACTTTCGAAATAATGTACGCTTCAGTGCATTATTTCTTGATAAAGAAGAGAAGTCTTCTTTCCATCGCAAATATTTTCCCTTTTATGATTTTTCTGGAAAATATATGTGAAAAACTTGGTGGTACCATGAGTTTTTGTAAATCAATCAGAACTTAATCGTTTCTTAAAATCACTCAATCAATGACAAACATTTTTCCAAAAATTATAAATGTTTCATTGATTGAGGGGGAGAGTGATTTCAAAAACTTATTAATAACCACACCAAGCTTTTGTGCACATAATCAGCAGTGAATAAAGAATGTGTTTCTCATGTTATTTGTCAACATATGAATTTTTCGTGAGTTTCTAATTAAAATCTAAATCATTTCAAAAACTCATCATTTTTGACACATAACGAGTAAAAGTTTCGTCTCATTTTCAGAAAATACTTAACTCATTCCACATTTTTTCTCCCAAACTTGTTTTTAACTTATTTAAATCAATTGGGATCACAAAATCTCAATTGACTTGAAATTTGTGACCGGAGGAGAAAATGTGATTTATGTAAAGAAATCTGATAAAAATGTGATGTTTTAGGAAACAAATGTATGCTCTCCCATATGTGCCAAACCCTTTTATATATGAATGCACATATTGAGGGGGAGCAAAATGGCTTTCGGTGACAAAAAGATTTGGCATCTCATGTGAGCGTGCCTCAGATTTAACAATCGAATTGACGAAACACAAATGTTAGTATTCAAAAGGATTTATCCAAGTAGAATGTACCGTTTCGAGAAACTCTTTTTAGATATGTACTTTGACGGGTCTAACTTCCTTTTTAAGGAATGTTAACAACTTCAAGTTAGTTATTAGGGCTAGTTANAAGATTTGGCATCTCATGTGAGCGTGCCTCAGATTTAACAATCGAATTGACGAAACACAAATGTTAGTATTCAAAAGGATTTATCCAAGTAGAATGTACCGTTTCGAGAAACTCTTTTTAGATATGTACTTTGACGGGTCTAACTTCCTTTTTAAGGAATGTTAACAACTTCAAGTTAGTTATTAGGGCTAGTTATCACCTAAAAGCTGATAATGGATCCCTTTAGCTAAGCAACATAAACATGTCCCTAGGGTATATGTCTATTAAGAGTGGATCAATTCAAAAGTGCAACTCACCCTGACATGTGCAAATTTCTATCAAAAACCTATAAGCACATGTTAAGGGGGAGCATTTGAAAATCATAAAACTCTCAAAGTGTTAGCAAAAATGTGTTTCTTAATCATGAACACTTTGAGAGAGTTTTCAATGATTTGGTCGATGGCAACATAGGATAGTCATGAAGTTATAAGGTGGCTAAGGTTAGGAAAACCGTCCTATGATCCGCCAGAACCGGAGGGATCTACCCAAGGACAATGCCGAATAGATAGTATTAGAATGTCATTAGGTATGATTATGAAAAAAGGAGATAAATGAGAAAGGAGAAAGAAGGGGTTGAAGAATTAAAAAGAAATGAAATGAGAAAGGGTGAAAAGAAATAGCCCTCCCATTATTCAACCTTAGGGAAGAAACCGGGTTCAATTCATATGCTACTGATTGTTACTTAGGTAACATCGGTATTGAAGACAAGACACCATGGACCCAGTGACGCACTGCACTAAACCTTCTAACCACTCAAGTTCTCTCAAAAGAGCTTGTTTCATTCTCACGGGGAACCCTGCATAATCTATCGACCGCTCATTACGAGCTATGTTGATATTGAAATAGGAGACACCGCTCCAGTCTCCGACGACCAAATAATGCACTTATCGAGTCTAGAGCCACGAGATGCATCAAAAGATCTCATAGGAACACGTGCTACTTCTACACTGGTTGGTTAACATCAAGGACACCAGTGGTATCTTTATGAGTCCTACGCAGATCTTAGCAATCTGCTAAGAACACTTATGAGGGAATATACTTATGTAATTTCCAGTGATTGAGTGGAAATTCCTGCCAGGGTCAACATCTAACAGCCCTGAAAGCAGGTCACTTCGGTAATCCCTTGTGGGTTACGCTTAGTGATCGTGGCGGTTTCAAAATGGTCTACAGTCGTGGAGTGATCTCCAGCGACTCACCTAATCGTTGATCTACTTTGGTAGGTCTTTTAAGCCCTTTCGAGGGTATCCGATTTAGGAACGGCCTTGGTAAGGTTTAGAGAAAGTTTTCACACTATGCTGTTAACAATCTCTAAGTCCGAACCTGTATGTGCCGGACGTATTATTGCTAACTGTCTTATGCAGGAATTCTTGGCGAATGTTGCTGATTGCTGAAAAGATGCTGATCCATCACCTCATGCTCACATCTCAACATCACAACTTATGAAATCATGATCACTTGATGGGCCTCAACAATGCTTCCACAACTCTGATGCTGAAGATCATGTTTCTGAAAAGGTGTGAGCATGTCAATGCTAAGATATCGACATCACGTGGAGACGTTACCACAAAAAGATGACTTGAAGCTACTATATTGGATGATAAACACGGAGTCATATCAACGGTCATCCAACGCTTGGAAAAAGTCATCTCAAATCTACTGCTGAAAGCACAAAGTTTGCAACAATGAAGAATCAGAGACTACGAGCTACAAAGACATCTTCAAGATCGGAATGCTAGAATTCAAGTCTTAATTTCTGGGGTGACCTCCCTTAGGGGGAGATTGTTAGGAATACGTTTATTCACATTCAAGACTCGGTCACCCCGAGTATAGATTAGCATTAAGTAGCTCGTAGTATTTATCGTATTAGTTAGTAGATTAATAGTATATTAGTTTGTAAATAGTATTCGTGGAGTGAGTTGGGTCTTCACCCACTGTGCTCACTCTACAGCCTGTTTCATGAGGCACCAACTAGTATGTATAAATACCCTCTCCCACCCAAGGGAGAGGGTTGAACCTTTCACTTAATCTAATATTCTCTTCTTACACTTTCTCTCTCTAAGGTTCCACTTTCTCTCTCTAACTACATAAACCAAACGCCACCTAAATCTAGTGTATGAACATGTTTGTGACTTTATGATTATGCTACAATCTCCTATATGGTAACATGCTTGAACGTCTTAAGAAACATGAATCGGATGTGTACTACGATTTTAATGGTTGTATTTAATGCATAAGTGACTATTAAGGACGCCATGGTTAGGATACTAAACGTGTCGCCATATGAAGAGATAGAAGCTTATAGAGTTGGGGAAGATCTTACAAGGCCCCACGAATGGTATTAAGGAATGCAACCCGTCATCCACGCAATTGTAACAAACTTATCAACCAATAAAAGATAAATAGGGAGTAATGAAATCTAAGTAAACACGTTTTCTCCATATAAGAAGTTTTCTCATTTTATTTATTGTCTTTTTACTTTTTTTGTTTAAGTAGTTATTTGGGTTAGTTGACTAGCAACTAATTCCGCCCACTCTTCCAAAACCGAGATTTTTACTTGCTTTCCATAAAATATAAAAATACAAAAAGAATCATCCCTCACCCCTAGACCTAATTAGACTATTTTCAAACCTAACGAACACTATTCCCCGAGAGAACGATCAATCCCCCGATACTTGCCACTACACTATACTACATCGGTCAGGTACACTGCCTGGTGGGGATTGCAAGCTTCTCAAGATCCCTTTAGAGGTAAAACCTTTTGCGTAGACCGAAATCCACACATCACAGACCCACCAGTTGGTAACTCATCTTGTGTTGATTGAACTGGTGTTGATGGTGTACCCTAAACTGGTTCAGGAACTTGTGTTGAATGAACTGGTGGTGAATGAACCGGTGCAGACACACTTTGAGTCTTACCAACTCTTGCTATTTTAGCACCTCTTGCTGTCTTACCACCTTTTGCACTACTACCTTGCTCTGCTGGCTTACTTGGACAACCTTTTGATTGTTACCACTCTTACCACAAAGTTTACAGTGATTGATTTGACCCTTTCTACTTATCCTGTTCCTATTTCCATCATTTTCACTTGCATCTCTTTTTCTCTTATGTGGTGGTCTTCCAGGCATTCTTCTGTTAATAGGAGGTAGTGGCTTCTGATAAGGTGTTTCAGGTCATTGGTCCATTCAATTTTGACCCTCAATGTAATGACTATAAGCAGATACAAACCTTTGCTTCTTAAACCAATGAGAAACATAATCTTCAGGATCCTTATGAAGGAAGTAGATAGCTGCACAACCATGTTCACATGGTAGACTAGTCAACTGCCAACCTCTACAAGTGTAACTCCTTTCCCTTTGATCAACTTTGAAACCCTCATACCCATTTCTGACTTCAAACCTACTCTCACCAGCTGCAATCACTCTCCAGTTCCTACAAGGAACAATGTATGTAATTAAAAACTATTCTACAATGTATTATACTGAACATAACAAGTTAATGTATACCTGTGTTTATCCTTAAGTATTTCAAATTTCTTCCTAATGTTAGGACAGACTGTGTCTTCCCATTTCTCATGCTTCTCTCTCATATTTTGCATTCTTTCCATTAAACCATTTCTGATATCCTCCAGCATGTTAATAATAGGTTTCCTTCTAGCCTCAACAATATGTGAGTTGAAGCACTCACTTATTCCATTTTCAACTGCATCACATGCTCTATCTGTTACAAAGAAAGCTCTGCTCAGCTTTCTGGATTAGATGCTTGTGTGCTTCTTTGTGTAATTCTTGATCTCATTCATTACCTTTTCAAACTTAGAAGGATATGTTGCCTTAGCTGCTTTCCAAAAGAGTTTCTAAATAGAACACCAGTGTACTTTTTTCTGAAGTTAGCATAGATGTGCCTAGCACATTGTCTATGCTTAGCTAAAGGCATAATATTCTTTGCAGCTTCAATAATACCCTGCAAAACACATAAGTTAAACATTGAACAGATAGGTATAATAACATGCCAAATGAAAAGAAGTTTACCTTATGTTGATCAGATATGATTGTTATTCCTTGACCAGCTGCAATTCCAAAGTCATCAATGAGACACTGCATGAACCAACTCCAATTTTCCTTGTTCTCAACACTCACCACTGCCCATGCAATTAGATATTTGGTTATTGCCATCTCTTCCTACAGCTGATAGCAGTTCTCGCTTGCAAATGGTTTTCAGAAAGCATCCATCTACCCAATTACCCTCCTACATCCTTCTAGCCATCCTTGTTTCAAAGCTTTATAACATACAAAAAAAACTATTAAAGTATGTCTTTCCATCCACTAGTACAAAAAGTTCTATTGGTCACGCATGGTCGATTTTGAAATGTCACACTATGACATTTATACGTGACTAAATGTACCAGAATAAAATGAACAGCCACACTTGATCCGACTTGTGTGACCATTTCAGAATTCTATTGTCACACATATGAATATTTATGTGACTAGAGGCAACTGGAAAAAAAATTTTTGGATTATTTAGTCACTTTTAATTCGAGACGTGTGACCGATACAAATGAGCTCGAAACATTAGTCACACTATAGATATACATATGTGACAAATATATGTCACACAATTTAAAAGTGTGACCAAAATAGATATATGGTCATATGAGGTAATTGTGTATGTGGCTAAATTATATAGTCAAGTTTGTCACACATTATTTAAACGTGACTGCTATTCTTTGCTGAATATTTAGCCACATAGCGTCTGAAATGTGTGACAACGGAAAAGTACGTTTGAAGCGTTAGTCACGATATGCATTTAATAGTGACAAATATATGTCACACAGTTGACGAGTGTGACCAAATGTCATATATGGTCACACTAAACCATAGAAACATGATTAAGTGTAACGAAAATTTGATACATATGGTCACATAAGTTAATAAGTGTGTCTAAAGTTTAGTGTGTGTTTGCTTGCCAAATCCTAATGTGTAACACTTAATTGAAGCACGATCATGTGACTATAGGCTTTACAATAGTCACACCATATCATATCACAAATGTGTATCTAAATGATGTTTATGGCCACATTATAAGGGTATTTTATGTGACCAATACATTCAAAATAGTCACATTGTGAAATATTCATGTGACTATTATGTATAGCGAAGTGTGAAGTCATGAGTTATCATTAACCTTGATATTAGTCACATTGAGTTTTTGTGTGACTAAATCATAGCCATATTTTGTTACACATTACTTAAGCGTAGTCACAATTCGATAAATATGGCCACACATTTCTGATAACTTATGTAATTTGATATTCACTTAATTGAGTTCAGTCTATTAGTCATGACTGCATATTGACTAGTTTTTCAACCACTGTTTTTTCAACAAATTGTGCCTGAAATTGAGAATCTTTCATACCAAACA
>LBNU01000850.1:142824-194088 GCA_014162995.1 Artemisia annua | reverse complement strand
TTTTCTACCCGGGTATTTTGTTTTCAAAAATTGCTTGTGTTGACTGAAACAAAACAATGTATATTATTATATTTGATACAACATTTTAAGCAACAAAATAGACATGTGTTAGTAATACTTACTCGATATACGGCACAATTTCATCTGTATTCCGTATTACATACAAATGTGCTTTCTGAAAGACATCTCTGGTAAGTGCATTTGTTGTGCCGACCGTCAATGGCTTTCCATCCTCATTTTCATTGGTTACATGTTTATCAGGTGGGATGCCAATAGTTTTCATGGTTTTATGATACTCGCTAAAAAACTCTATTTTTTCTTCCGCGATAGTCTCCTCAGCAATGCATCCCTCTGGTCTATTTCTGTTTCGCACATGTCCTTTAATAACCTTCATACATCTTTCGAAGGGATACATCCACCGAAAGCATACGGGACCACATAATTTTACCTCCCTAGTTAGGTGCACTGTCAAGTGTATCATAATATCAAAAAATGAGGGAGGAAAGAACTTCTCGAGAAGGTACAGTGTCACAACAAGTTGTTGTTGCATCATATCTAGTTCTTGCAAGATGATTTCTTTCCTACATATAGCTTTAAAGAAAAAGCAAAACCTGATAATAGCAAATCGTGTGGGTGGGTGCATGATTGTACGTATAGCAACGGGCAAAAACTCTTGCATTAGCATGTGATAGTCATGCGATTTAAAGCCAATGAGCTTCTTATCATTTTGGCTGACCAAACTAGAGAAATTTGAACAATAGCCTTGTGGTACCCTGATGTTTCTTAACGTTTCACAAAAGATGTCTTTTTCAGCATTGGTTAATGTGTAACCTGCTGGAGGTAGTGTTGTTTTGTCTGCTTCATTCTTAGCAAACAACTCTTTTTTTATCCCCAACTCTTCAAGATCCAATCGAGCATTCATTCCATCTTTTGTCTTTCCAGCAACATTCAGCAAAGTTCCGACTAGACTCTCAGCAACATTCTTTTCTACATGCATGAAGTCAATACAATGTGGAACAGCATTATGCCTCCAATACTTTAGCTTTCGATACCAAATGTTGAATTTCTTCCAATATGGTTCATTTAGTTGGCTTGCACTACCCTCTGCTTCTGTTGTTTTCCTTTTCTGCTTTGTAATCTTCCCACCTCTGCCTCTCGTATCTTCTTGGTTATTCGAGGTGTTATTGTTTGTTCGTTTGCCTTTTCCCCATTTATTTGCAATTAGTTGTACCTCGTTGTATATTTGTTCCCCAGTCAATGGAGTTGGAGCAGGCAGAGGTTCTTCTTTTCCATCAAACGCCGCCGCTTGCCTTCTGAACGCATGGCCGTATGGTAGATATCGTCTGTGTCCAGCATAACTTTGCTTGGATGAGGCCGAAAGTCTAACACAGTGTGTATCTTTCCCACATACTACACAACCTTTGAATCCACTGTATGGGCAGCCACATAATGTACCAAGTGCAGGGTAATCATTTATCGTCCACAACACAGCGGCACGCAGTTTAAACTTTTCTTTTGTAAAAGCATCATATGTATCAACCCCGTCATTAAATAAGGTTTGCAGATCATTAACCAACGGTTCTAAAAATACATCGATATCATTTCCCGGGTATCCCGATATCAAAACCGAAAGCATGATAAACTTTCTTTTCATACACAACCATGGAGGAAGGTTGTATATGACAGATAAAACTGGCCATACACTGTGATGCCTAGTTCCTGAGTTGACGTCAACCCCATCAGCCGATATTCCTAGCCGTAGATTTCTCGGATCTTTGGCAAACTGGGGGAATTTTTCATCTATGGTACGCCATGCCTGTGAATCTGCAGGGTGACGTAAAACACCATCTGTTACCCTCCTTGTTGCGTGCCATCTTAGATCTTCTGAAATACTCTCTAACTTAAAGAGTCGTTGCAGTCTTGGTATAATTGGAAAGTACCACATGACCTTTGCCGGAATGTTTTCATACACTTTACGTGTCTTATTATCCACCTTCCATCTTGATATCCCACAAGTTGGACAAACAGTCAACTCCTTGTTAGTCTTCTAGTAAAGAATGCAGTTGTTGCTACATACATGTATCTTTTCGTATCCTGATCCCATCATTCTCATTAGTTTTTTGGCCTGATATGTTTTTTCAACCATTTCGTTACCAGCAGGTAGCCATTTTTTTTATCAATCCTAGTAATTCAGTAAAGAACTTATCAGAAGCTCCATACTTACCCTTCAAGTTGAGTAGTTTAACTATTGCGGACAACTTTGTGAAGTCAGGACATCCTTTATAAAGTGGCTTCTCCGCGTTTAATAATAGATTTTGAAACTTGGCAAGGTCATCCTCATCAAAATTTTCTTTCGTAGCATTAACCATTTCTAGTGTTGCTGGGCCATCTGTTAGAATTTCTGAATGTGACTCCATGTCGAAATCCGTGTCGTCAACAAACTCTGTTTCTGCATTATCAGGTATTTGGGCTGTTGTTGCTTGCTCATCCTTTTCTCCATGTTTATCCCATTTTGTGTATCTAAGATTAATCCCGTAGTAGAATAAATGGTACTCCACGTCATCCACTGTTTGCTCTATTTTGTTTAAACATGTGGTACACGGACATGGCATCTTAAGCTGTCGTATATTAACTCGTGGGTCGATGTTCTTCATCTTCGGAAAGTTGTGTAGTGCATACTTAATAAACGATGCTACTCCATCAATATATTCTTTGTTGGTCCTACAAGTTGTCATCCAAGACTTGTCCATGCTATTATTGTTGAGGTCAAATGATAACGTATATATCCTACAAGTTACAAGTTAAACCAATATAAGCATATATGAAGATTTAGATTGATGATGTTCCAATGTCAAGTCGCAAGTGTCTAGCTAGCTAATTAATAAGATAGGTTTACAATAAGAATTGCAACAACACAATGGAATGAATGTATTGGGCATCAATCTAATTAAGCTTCAAATGTCAAATATGAAAACGTGTATTAAGAAAAATGTGTTATCTTTATTGTGTTGTTGGTTAATTAAATGATTCAGCCAAAAACACGAGAAGTTAACATTACCAATGCAAAGAAACAAGAAACCAACAAATCCATAACAAATAAAATATACAATGAAAATGTATAATAAGTTAAAATTCCAACATAATGAATTCCTAATTCAAAAAAGTACCTAATTTATATCTAAATGAACCTCCCTCCGTTGTTGATGGCCGGACCGACAAGTGATATGATGGATGGTGACTGGTGAATGGTGGCTGTGATGTGACTGGTGATTAATTGGTGATATATTGGTGATTGGTGATTGGTTATTGGTGATTGTTGATTGATGGCTGTGCGTGGCGATTGGTGAGAAATGTGAGAAACGTGGGTGGAGATGGAAATGGGTGGAGGGAGAATTCGAAATTTGGTAAAAGAAATATAGAGGGCTTTTCAAAAATTTTGGGGAGGACATACCAAAAAAGGGAGCCACAAGTAATTTATATTCCTCTTATAGACTAATGTTGGTGGTGGTGGCTGGTAGTGGTGGTGTTTTTACACGGTTTCTATGCACGTGTCATGACCAGAATAAAATTATAACTGATTTGTTAGAAACCGAACTAATCCAACAACACGATTTACACGTTTAGTCCCTTTTCATCCATTTCCATACGCTTTTACCCATTTCTGTTTGTTTTTACATGGTTTCTATGCACGTGTCATGACCCGAATATAATTATAACCGATTTGTTAGCATTTGTCTTATTTAACGTATAAAATGTTGTATAGCATTTGTCTTATTTAACGAAATCCAATGCACATGACACATGACCCATGTTAATTACCCATTATCGATAACATATGTGACATGCCACTACAACCTAATATTAATGCACATGACCCGTTACCCATGTTAAACAGCCAATGATTAACAGTCATGGATGTGACCAGTGATAACCTAATGCATATGACCCATATGATATGTCAAATACCCATTATTGAATGTGACCAGTGACAACCTAATGCATATGACCCATATGATATGTCAAATACCCATTATTGAATGTGGCCAGTAACAACCTAATGCATATGACCCGGCCATGACCCATGTGAATTAGCCATTATCACCGGTCATGCATGGGTTGCACCGGCTTGGTAGGTGTATAGTAGTTATATANATTATTGAATGTGACCAGTGACAACCTAATGCATATGACCCATATGATATGTCAAATACCCATTATTGAATGTGGCCAGTAACAACCTAATGCATATGACCCGGCCATGACCCATGTGAATTAGCCATTATCACCGGTCATGCATGGGTTGCACCGGCTTGGTAGGTGTATAGTAGTTATATATAGTGTGAATTGAATGTTATATGAATTGTATTTGAAGTTATTAAAGGCGGTCATGCATGGGTTACACCGGCTTGGTAGGTGTACCGTTTGTCACAGAAACTAATAAGAAGCAAGTATCCAAGTACCAAAGAAACCACAACTGCAAATAAACAAAGTGTTGACCTCCAAAAACTGAATTTCTTTAAGGCATTTTTCAACTCTGCCTCCAATTCTTCAATCCTTCTTTAACGATTAGCTTCAGTTAGAACCTCACGCCTTTGATCGGGTCTCAGAGTTTTATACATCTCAAGCAAATACATCTTGTACCAGTCACATTCTTTCTCTGGATCATGCCAATCCCATTTATCACATTTCGTCGTACCCGATTTCTAAAATCAAAAAAATATAGTATATTAAACATTTAAACTTAATAATCTTTAAAAAAGACGTATCTGATAACTTACCCATCGATTTTGGCAGCAAATGAAACATCGAGCAGGGTTGGTTCGTGTACAAGAAGTTACTACCATTGCTTGCCTGTCACATTTGCAGTAATCATCACAAAGATAAGCCAACATGATTTAATTTGATTTTGATTTGGGATTTGTTTTGATTTTTTAGATTGTGTTAAATTAGGGTTTATATGTATTGGGGAATTGAAGTTATTAAAGGCGGTCATGCATGGGTTACACCGGCTTGGTAGGTGTATACCGTTTGTCACATACACTAAGAAGCAAGTATGCAGGGACCTCCCGATCATGTTATCCGGGATCGAGAAAGTTTGAACTCGGCTTGAGCTTGACTCGAAAAGCTCGATTTATTTGTAAAGTTGTGTTTTCTTACACAAATTAAAATTGAAATATAACCTAATAATCGAATTCGGTTCACCTTCGGCTCGAAAATCTCGATACATTCATAAATAACTATTTACACTTAGTACGCTTACATACAAAATATATATATATATATATAAACATAAAGAAAAAAGAAAACATATGCTATATCACTCATTAAACATTTAACTTCATTTGATATGCTTTTACATAAAATATAATACTCCATCCTAAATTTTAACTTTTCAAGCCCGCCTAAACTTTTCCCCAAATTTAAACTTCCCCTCCACCCAAATATTTCATTGACCCTACCATCTTTTTCAATACTCATCACTTTTCAGCCGCCTAAAATTTTCCCCAAATTTAAACTTCCCCTCCACCCAAATATTTCATTCACCCGCCCATCTTTTTCAATACTCCATCCCAAATATATATCCACAAAAACTATATCTGGTCTTCTTCTATCTCCTCAACACTATAATCAGCAACGCCACCGCTAGCTAAGGCCCGATCCAATGACATGTTTGGCGGTCCAGTCCGGCTCGGTAGCATAAATGTTTCGATTCCTGGATTTGGGGTCTCAATTACAATGGTGGTGATGGTTGCAACTGATAATATACGGCGGTGGCGGTATTCAGCTCACTATGAGAAATTAGCATTGAATTTAGAAGGATATGGTGTTCCAATTGTGGTGCCTAGGGGTGGCAATTCAGGTCGGGTTCGGGTTGGCGGGTTCGGGTTATCAGGTTGGCGGGTCAGAAAACTCCAACCCGAACCTGACCCATTTAAATTGTCGGGTCAGCTACGTCAACCCTAACCTGTTTACGCGTAACCCGAACCTAACCTATTTAACCCGTATATATACTTGGTTTGACGGGTTAAATATGTTACATGGGTTGAATATGTTAAATGGGTTTCGGGTTGACCCATATAACCCGTTTTATATACAAAAGTTAGCACATTACACGAGTTAAACGGGTTAAACGAGTTATCGGGTCAACCTTTAACCCATTCAACCCGTATAATTAAATATAAATAATTTTTAATTTAAGAAAAAAAATCTTAAACGGGTTGGCGGGTCGACCTGTTTATTTTATTCCCAACCCGAACCTGACCTGTTTAATAAACGGGTTAGATATGTCGACGCAAACCTGACCCCGAAAGCTATTTAGCTCAACCCAAATCTGTTAATTTTCGTGTCGGTTTCAGGTCGGGTTTCGTGTCGGGTCAGAAATTGCCACCCCTAGTGGTGCCTAATGCTTCGAGAATTGACTGGCTGAGGAATGCTGCCGGTTTGGTTGATACTAATTACTGGCGAGGAACACCCCAACCTCAGTAAGCTCGCCCTGTTCTTGATTGGTACTTTTCTTTTACATGGTTATTGAGCTACATGGTTCAAGCTCATTGATTTTGATTTCACTAAAGCTATATGTAATGTGTGCAGATCGATATTTATATCGAGTTAATGAGGCTGTCAATGAAGCTTTGAGACAATCTTAAGGTTCATATACCGCCTTAAAACACACTTCTGATGCATTCAGGCATCTTTATCTGGTGCCTATCTTAGTCCTTAATTTATTAATACATCATCAGGTTGCAAAACAACTCGAAATGTCTTTCATGACATGTTACCCAGCCCGCCATTTTTATATGGTATTATCTTTTATTATTTTGAAAAGTGCATTCACATCTGAAATGGTTTTTTATCCTTGAATTCATCTTTTAGATGTTTTTAAGCACCCATTATGCGGGGACTGATTTAAAAACTAGATTGACCATAACCAAACTGGCCAAAAGCAAATGCTACCTTGGAATCTTTACTTTTTTCTAGTTTGAAAAAAATAATCTGAAATGTATATAGCTTTGGAAGGTTGAATAAAAGTTACAAATAAAAGATGCAGAATCGATTGTAAGAAAGCCTAAAATCGGAAATAGACCAAGATCTGATTATCAAAAAATATAGCTGTTTCTAATCAAGTAGTCGCGTTGGTCTATTTGATTTTTTCAGCTTATCTTTTCCATTTTTAATTGGGTGGTTGGGACAAAGTTACTTGTACCTTTTTAAACCATTCCTAGAGTTTAATCTATACCTTATTTTTAATTGGGTGGTTGGGACAAAGTTACAAGATCTGATATGCGTTTTATTCCTATCGTGTTTGCGCAGACAGTTGAACCAGTGGTGTATCAAGCGACTCAAAACCACCAAAGCAGATAGTTGAATCAGTGGCGAATCAAGCGACTCAAAACCACAAAAACAACAGATATTTGAACTAGTGGCGCCTAACAAACTAGATGCACCTGACAAAAGACAAGGCAATAGTGTGTCTGTCAAATGTCAAGAAATAGATGCACCCATCAACAATATATATAACCACATACTTTTTACAGAGGAAGGTTTTCTAGCATCTAATCAAGAACTTTATTCCAGTATGCTTATCTAGTTCTGTTATGTTGTGAGCTTTGACATGTTGTACTTCTGCTCTAATCCTGATGTGGTTATTGTTGATATGCAGCAGCCTACGTTTTCAGGGCTTTTATATCCAGATGATGAGATTAGATCAGTGGGAGAAAAACTTGTAAGTTTTACTGCAAATTTTTTTATTATGTTCATTCTTTTGGATTAAAAGTCTTCATGATGTTTTTTGAATTACTGCTGATCATGTTTGTGTTAATATTGCTTAGATGGATTTAGTTCTGCTCATGAACTTCAAAGAAGATGTGCAAAAGTAATTACTACTGCTAGTACAAAAGTTACTAATGCTAATACAAAAGTTACTACTGCTAGTACAAAAGTTACGACTGCTAGTGAAAGTTGGTACTGCTTAGAGATTAAGACCGCTAGAAGTTGCTAGTTGCTTACGGAGAAGATTATAGATACTTAGGGAACTATTGTAAGCCGACTAGGACACCTTGGTTATAAAAGGATGTCCAATTTTATATTTGGTTCAGTTATATACATTCCAATTTTATTGTATTTGAATTTGTTTTGATATATATTTGAATTGTTTTGATATATATTGATCTTTTAAATGTGACTAAAAGATGCATATAGTCACACTTATTAACCCTTTGGTCACTGTTTGCTTAGTTCATTGTGTGACTAAATATTACAAAAGGCCACGCAAACATAAACTTCATGTGGCCATTGGATGATCAATAGTCACACAAAATACACATTTCTTCACTTAAAACAGCATATGGTCACACTTATTCACACTTTTGGCCACTGTTTGCTTAATGGTATGTGACCAAATACCCAAAAGAAACATGCTTTGTGTGACTAAATGTTACAAAAGGCCACACAAACATAAAATTCATGTGGCCATTGGATGATCAATAGTCACACAAAACACACATTTCTTCACTCTAAACACCATATGGTCACACTTTTTCACACTTTTGGCCACTTTATGCTTAATTGTATGTGACTAAATACCTAAAACAAACATGCTTTATGTGACTAAATATTACAAAAGGCCACACAAACATAAAATTCATGTGGCCATTGGATGATCAATAGTCACACAAAACACACATTTCTTCACTCTAAACACCATATGGTCACACTTTTTCACACTTTTGGCCACTTTATGCTTAATTGTATGTGACTAAATACCCAAAACAAACATGCTTTGTGTGACTAAATATTACAAAAGGCCACACAAACATAAACTTCATGTGGCCATTGGATGATCAATAGTCACACAAAATACACATTTCTTCACTTTAAACAGCATATGGTCTCACTTATTCACACTTTTGGCCACTTTGTGTTAAATTGTATGTGACTAACTCCAAAAAAATAACACCCATTGTGTGACTAAATCATCACAAACATCACATTTATTGTATATTCATGTGGCCATTGGATTATCAATAGTCACACAAAATACACATTTACTTGAATATATCATCTCAAATGTCACATATATTATATATTTATGTGGCCAAAGGACGAACAATAGTCACTCTCAAAAAACATTCGTGTGATTATAAAGTGTTTACGGTAACTGATAATGACTAATCCAACAAAACTTGTAAAAAATTTGTCATACATATTCGGGGTTTTGGTCACTCTTTTTTGATGGAAAAGGCCACGAACTCAACAATGTGACCATATGCCACCTACGGTGGCGGGACCTTTTGTCACACATGACGAAAAAAACGTGCGTGACTATATGCATATCGTCACACATTTTTGGCGTGACCAACAGAACTTTTTGTACCAGTGATCAGGCATTGTGGTAACACCAATCTTACAAGTTGATCTTGGATTAGAATTAAGGATTTCAGATGCATATGACCAGAGCATTCCATAGTGATCCTCTAAACATGTCTCATATTGCTATAAAGCCTTAATCTTTCCCTTCTAGCTTTACTAACAGTCACTTTGAATTTGTATTTCTTTAGGATCAACTCAATAATGGTCCTAACTATTATAGTAGGATTCACCATGATCTTTTTAGCATAATTCCTAGCTACCCAGTTGCTTGTTATTAAGGTACCATACTCATATGTCCTAGAACACACATGCTTATCATTCAGGGTTTTGATTTGAAAAGATTTCTCTTCTTGCATCCAAGATGCCCAAAATCTAAATGGCATTTCTTTTTTTATTATCCCTAGAACATTTAGCTAATAGTCTCTTAGGATTGTTTACACTGTAATATAGCTTATAACCATTAGCCAAAGCATAGTATGCCAGAGCTCTTTTCAGTTGCTCAGGACCCTCATACCTTTCACCTAACTGTGGTCTCATGAACTTACATTTTATACTAGGATCATGGATTGGCCAGTGATCACCTAACTTATCCTGATCATCTTTTTTAGGAACACAGTCTTTTTCAGTAAAGTCATTTTTAGGCAAACCATTGTAAATTCTAGACAAAAAGTTGTCATCAAACTCTTAGAAGCTTTTTTCTTTGGGGCAGGTTCTACTTTCTTAGTCTTAACATCCAAAACCTCATCCTCCCCATCTGACAAATGGTCCAATGATGCATTGTCACTCTCTTCAGAACTACAATACTCATATACATTATAAATAGCATCATCTAAATCATTTTCACTATTAGAATTATGTTGTTAATTAGTGGTGTCATTTATATCAAACTCAAAATGAGAAGCATATACATGTAAGACATGATCATTATCAACACCATGTTGAACAAAAGCATCAAAGTCAGCATTGGATTTTAGAGGTTTTAGTCCTAAATGAAACTCTAAGCCAGGCACCAAATAAAACAAATACTTCACCTCACCAGTACATTTAGTTTCCAAAAGTTTCACAAATCCTAGCAAGTCTAATGCAAGCAGATCTACATTTGGAATTTCAGATAGAATTTCATAATCATAAGAAAGGGGATCTCTTACAAATACACCACCACGATGATATTTTATTAAAAATGTGGATGATTGTGATCCTAATGCCATCTGAAACATGATTAAACAATAAAAATTGTTAATTTCAAAAAACTCTAAATTTACAAACAAAACCCTAATTTATTAAACCTTAAATAATAACCGACTGTTGAAAGAAAAAAGAGATTAAGTAATCAGAGTCTGAAAATTTACCTTTTTGGATAAGATGGCAGCCGTAATCAAACTCTATTTGAACACCTTTGATTCTTTAGATCTAGGGTTTTGGATTGGGATGTGTGTGTAAATGGTTTGGGAATAGTGTATTTGTTGGGATCATTTAAGAAATAAGCGATATATACTTAAATAATAAACAGATGGATTATTAAATTATAAACGGATTAAAAAAAATGCACGCCACGTAGGATTTTCACCGGTAACTCTAGGTTACCCAAAACACAGTAACAAGATTAACCAGTCATATTAAGTTGAGTAACCTGGATGACAAGTTTGAAACTATATTACCTTAGGACAACATTCACGCAAACTTTAGTAACATCTTTGTACAATAACCAGAATAGTCACTGATGAAAGAAAGACTATGACATAGTTCTTTTGTTATAACCATCATACTAGACAACTTATTGAATATTATAAAAAGGACACATAAAGATAAATACATAACAATACCCTCCCCTTAAGCTGATCCTTTGTCCCCAAGTTTCAAATGTTGGGTACAGAGTAGACACGTCATTAGCAGCTTCCCAGGTAGCATCTTGTACAATAACCATTCCACAAGCATGGCATTGTGCTTCTTAGAAGTGCGGATTTCTAATACTTTGACTAGATATTTTGTTGGGGATCTCTTATGAGTAGAAGGAAGATTAGCTTCATGAATCCTTGGACCAAGATGTTTCTTCAATAATGAGACAAGGAATGTGGGGTGGATGGGAGTGTTAACTTAAGAGTGTAAGCAACTTCTCCAACCATAGCAATAACCTTGAAGGGACCATAATACTTAGCTGCCAGTTTTTATTTGCCCTGAATTCCTCTAAAGTTTTCCTGTAAGGTTGAAGTTTAAGATAACTTATACCCACTTCAACAGTTGACATCATGCTTAAATGCTGGAAGGTTGCTTGGATCCATGAAGATTCTAAAATTGAGTCACTGCTATCAACTTCGTAGTCTTGGTGGCTTTCATGAACTCCCTTTACTCGAAATGTTACTTCTTAAGAATTGCAAGAATTTTTACTAATGCGTGTGAATCAATTCAGAATTGTGATGAACTTATCCACATTGATCTCACTTACTGCAAAACGTTTAGAAAGTTTATAGGAACTTTAGCCAATTTAAAGAAAGTCAAAAAACTAATACTCCATGGATGTAGTCTTGGTGAATGTTCACCCAATATAAGGGCTATGGATTCACTTAGAATTCACAATGCTACCAAAAATGGCATACCAATTCGCAGTCCTTGGCGATTTACTTATCAAGCTCATTAGTTATCTTGTCGCTTGCATATGATAAGTTCTCCATCGAATCCTTTCCCATGGACTTAAGTTTCCTATCCATGTTGAAAGATTTGTATTTGAATATATATGCATATATAATTTTGTATGATTCAATTAAGTTTGTATTTGGCAGATGTATTATGAATATGGAATACTCAGCATAATTATGAGGGCAAATTGATACCAAATTGGAACTGTCAATTTGGTATCAATTTGCTCTCATACGTAGAAGCAAGGGGCCATCAATTTCATTTACTATCCCATCATCTCCTAAAAAGCTCACAGGAATGAATTTATGCTATGTTCAGACGAAACAATCTACATATCGATATTTGATTTGCCACAACTCATAATTAGTAATATTACAAAGAACCTCACCTTGTTATACAAGCATTATGTTAGAACTATCAATGTAGATGGACACTCTTTAACATTCATAAATCACCGGATGTATGGGAAGAATGAGATGGAAGATGGTGACCAACTTACTATTTCCATAAGGGAGTGTGGGGTGAGTATTGTGTATGACGATGATGATGGAAAGAACGAGAAGAAAGGAGATCTGTTGAGTTATTACAAGTCATGGAATCACATCATTGGTGGAGATCTCTCTGCTTTTCAACTAACAACAACAGAACACTTCCTAGACACCAGAAATTATCTACGTAAAGGTAAACTTATTTAACCAAATTTTATTCTTCAACTCTTACTTTATATCTGCTTCTTTATTAGGAAAACCGCGCTTTAAAGCTTTCTCCCAAAAGAAGTCCAACAAACATGGTCAAGCGCTTGAGGTATACTTGCTTCTCACTTATCTCATAAGTAATAACATCAATAATAATAACAGACAATTGAATATGTTTACATCAACTTTGTTTACTAGTTGCAGGATGTAACAACAACCAAAAATTAAGAATCGAATAAATGCATCGTGATGGCAAAATCACATTGTTGTTGGGCTTGATATGATGACGATGATGGACTTTTCACCATTCCCTGTATCCTTGGGGTTTTGAAAATAGCCATAATAATTTGACCTGTATGATTTAATCTACACAAACGACTTATTATCAATATATGTAGAGTAAGATAGAACAGTGCCATGTATTCACATTTGATCTTGTTATATATTGTTTATCTGTTGAATATGAATATTTATGTTTTTAACACAACATAGTCCTGCAATTCCAGGGTTGACCAAAACAATGTCGATAGAAAAACTAGTCATTTTTGTTCTATAAATCATCATGAGAATAACTTTGTATCTTTGGGACAGTAGAAAATTAGATATGTGCATTGTGTGGAAGTAGAAGTTTTAGTCGCAATTTTTAGGGTTATACGTCATCAATGGCCAAGGACTTGTTGGTTGAAACTGTTAAGTATAGCGCACAACCATGTGCAGATGACACTTTGTGTGAAACCTGTAAAAAAAAACTGGTAACGCTTGCGGGTTTGATGTACTTGTACTTTGTATTAGCCTGGTCATTTTGGCAGCATCAAACACCTTATAAAGAAAACGAAACATTTCCACTGATACAGGTTAGTCGCACAGCCAAACCACAATAGAGTGCAAGCACTGGGAATCTGGGATACACTTTGTTGCTGAAGCAAACATTATTTTGTCGTCTTGCAACCTGAAACATTGGTTGCTGAAGCTTCCACCATGGCCCCCTCTTTCTATATTTATCGGTAAGTTCGTGATCTATATTATGACTCGATAATGATGTAAAAACCTATACAGGCGATCTTAATCAGGTTGATCTTTGCATACAAGTCAAAACCAAGATGAACAACTCTTTTAAGCCCTCTGGTAAACATAATTACAAACTTAACAGACATGGTCCCTCTACTCAAATGAGCAATTTTAAGGGTAGGTAGACGTGTTGATCTAAAGATTGTAATAAACAACCCAAGTCTTGTTTGAATGTTAAAGACAGAGATTTGCACGTTAAAGGTGCTACAAAGTTGTATTAAAAAAGAGGCATTGTGACATTTCGTAAAATTTCATATCACTAATTTTAATATTTTATTATTTAACTATTCTATTTTTAAATAATTAACTTCGTCGGAAGTTATCCATGTACGTTCAATTCATTCAACCGCGACTAGACTATGTTCAGTCTATATTTCTTATGCATTTTTGTTTCCTTACAATCCTATTTTAAAGTCACTTTTCACTTTTTCCATTTTAACGTAAGCCTTGCACCTTTTACGTTTTACGCGATTTAAATTTACGTTTTAAGGTCTTAACAAAGTGAACCAACCCTAGACTATGATAATTTACATATTTTATGAATTTTTAATGTTTACAAATGAGTTTTATACCTGTCGTGTCATTTTTATAGCTTACGTCACTTTTATCAAGAACCGGTGTCACCAAACGCATTTTTCAACTTATGTTTTCAGTTTTAACGACGTTTAAACACTCCGATAAACCCATGACTCAACTGAAATATTAAAAGTAGTTCTTTTGACAAGTGATTACATTTTTATATGTTTTACATTATATTACTATCCGATTTTACATTACGCGTCTTTAAAACTCCACGTTTTTAGTTACCGGGAGCAAAATACAGTACATAACACTTACTATGACCAAATTAAATCATCAAAATAGCCACTCACCTTTGCCCCCCTTTAAGTGGCAGGTTCTAATGATATACCAAGCCACTTGGCTTGGTTATTTCCCTAATTCATCACCATGTGTCATCCACTTTGAATCCTAGCATATATAAGCACCAAAATTTGCACATAGATCATATCACCAAGTTAAGTTTCACTCAAAATTCAGATTTTCCTCTCTCAATTTCGTGGCTTCTCAATACTTAAGTCACCCTTGTTAGTTGATTTTGCTAATCCAAGAGTTGGTGCAAGAATGAAGGTTCAAGAACGTGTCCTAGTTATTCTTGGTTCTTTTCCTCTTCAAGACTTCATTTCTCAAGGGTTTTATTGGTGATTATTCTAAAGATTTTCAAGGGACAAGAGCTGTGATTTTAAGGTTTTTACAATGGGTTTTGGTGGTTAAAAATTTGGTTGACATGGGGTAAAGAAAGGTACAATTGTTGTTGGGTTAATCTAGGTTTAGTGATTCTTTGTTCTTGTATCTTCTTGTTCTTCAACTTTTGTAAGGAAACTCTCCAATCAATTTTCATTTTATTTTTATTTTCATTACTATAAATGCAATATTATTTGATATATTTCTATATTATATGAGTTATCATGCTTGGTTAGGCTTGATATATAAGCTAGATCACTAGAAAATCACTAAAGGACTAGACATGCAACTGTGATTCTGAATCAGGGGCAAAGATAGAATAAACTGCACTAATCAGTAAACTTTGGACATAAACAAAAAATATTTAGATGCAGGTCTATGTCTTGTGTCATTTTCCCGGGTGGTGCATTCCGTGACGACAACCGATGATTAAACTAAAAATGTTTTCGTGAAACATGTCATATTCTGAGTAACAGATTGTAACCCATAAAAGTCATATTTTCTGGAAATAACCAACCGTTTCTCAAAACATAAAAGTTGTAGATAACACCTTAACTTAAACGTGGCCGAAAATAGGGAATTAATTGGAGTTGTAGAACTCTAGCTATCGCATTTTTCGTGGGACTATTGTAATGTTAGAAACTTCTGAAGTGGATAATATGGATTGATTGGTAATTTTACTAATGTATTTTAATTTTTGACTTAGTGTAACCTACAAAACTTGTTATTTCAGATAAGTATCTTTCCGGGGATATGAAGAACATAATTTTTGGGCTTACGGTTTGCGAGTAGCGAATTTTTGAAAGTGAACAAGTTACTAAAAATTCCATCAGCTTTTATAAAATTTAAACATGTAAAAGCAATAACTTATATAATTGGACCTCTAAGTTTTATTTTGAACCACTTAATATATTTTGAACCTTTAGACTAAAATTGAACCCTTGAACTTAACTTGAACCTTTTTGGACTTATTTTGGACTTATGAACTAATAAAGAATTAATACTTGAAGTTTTGTAAAAGTATATATTTCACACTTGTAGTCACTTTATAATGCCAAATTAAGTTTGATAATTATTTAGATATTATGTACCAAGCATATTGAGATTATAACCTATATAACATATATATATATATATATATATATATATATATTATTGCATCATTATTTTAGAAACTAAGACACTCGTATATATCTAGGTTGCTCGTATGATACTTGCGGTTTATTCTTCGCTACTTCATTTGATCGTTCACTCTACTCTTGGAGAGTTTATAGCCTCGCCTTTACTCATTTAAATATTTTTATAAACCTCGCGAGGGGGATACATGCTAGTTTTAAAAATTGAATACAAGTAATTTTTGGTATGCTTGACCCGATTAAATGATTATAGACATTGAGTATTCTTGCCAATTAAGTCCCCATCATGAACTGTTAATTTCGTTGGAAACGCTAGTATTATGAATATGCATATTGGGCATTGACCAGCCTGGCCGAATAAGTAGTGCTCATCTTTAATCGGTCACACAATATTGAGAGATATGTGGTAAATGGCAAATATTACCCTACTGGGGCAATTATTAAATCTAGGTTAAGGTTCGGTGTCATGAGCTCGATGCTATAATCAGATTTTTGACTTGTATATGCATTACATGTCAACTTAATTATGGGCGTATAACAACGTAGCCCATCGTATTTTAAACTGAATTATCTTGTATTCAACCAATTACTTATTAAACTCTATGAATTTACTCAACCTTTGTGTTTACTTTTTAGCATGTATTTTCTCAGGTCCGTAAGTGACTTCAGCTTGGATGGGCGGCGCAAGAAATGGATGTTTATATGATGGCTCATGTTTAAATAAAAATTTTCAGTCTATAATGTTTTAAACTTCTAAAACTTATGTATCTTTTAACTATGTTAAAAACTTTTGGGACCTTGTTGACTCTGATAAATTATCGAATGTGAATTTTAAAAACGACTTTGTTTTAAAGTTGTTTACTATATTTGTACAATGAGACTAATATATAGCACCCCATGTTGTATTCCGCTGCGTTCCTAAAATGTGGGTGTTATAGGCATCATTGTGCATTACGATTGGGATACCACAAAAAAACGCAAAATTAAATCAATGTAGTTTATGAGCATTTTTTTTCATTTCTACATAGTCAAAAGTGATTGGCCATACATCATCTTCACAAACCATTAGGTTACAAAGAACAAAATATGTGTCTTATTACAGGGTAGGTGAAATGATTCGTGAAGAGCTAGAGTTCAAGTACATTCATTCGGTTTTGGGTTCCTCTTATATTCGTAGTTGTTTATGTCAACACTCTGCTGCAAAGCCTGTAACCAAACAAAGTCAGTGATAAGCTTCAAAAAAGTATTGGAATACTATATATAGCACAATGAATGGGTTTGGCAGGCTGGAAACTTGGTCAAAATGACCAACTATTGGTGTAGTTCCTTTTATGCAGACCAAAAACATTTTTTTGTTTAATTTATGTTTTTGCAAAATAAAGTTGTTACATATGATTAAAAACTATTGCCTAAATCAATTTAGGAGGTTGCATGCATTAAAATACGCTTTGGACTGCTTTTGACCCATTTGACATATTCCTATAATCCTATTTAACTACAGTTATTTTTTTTTGAATTGGCCCGTTTTACCCGTCAGAGGCAACATAACCCATTCTATAGTAAATGGGTCGAATTACACACCGTATACCTAGAAATGAGTTTTTAGAATCTGACCTTTAGCTCTTCTTCCGGAGTCAAGTTTTTGGGTTTGTAAGCTTCAATGGGTCCTGTTCTTGAAAGGGTTTTCTTTGTTTCAAGGATTTCCCACTCTTGATCATCTTTTACCTTAGCTATATCCTTACTGGAGTACAAAAGTTGACATCAGAAATATGGAAAAATATAGGGAGGAAACAAGAAACAAACTGAAGTTGACACTATTGATCACTGAACAAAACTGTTACTGGCAGCCTCCCCTTTCAATCGATTGTATGATGAAATACGCAAGTAACGCAACCATTCTGATTTAGTAAATTAGTTAAAGATCACCCACCTGCCCTGCAAAAGATGACTAAGCCCAAGTGCTCCAAAGACGGTGAGTGAAATCATAGGTAGCCCATATCTGATAAATGGCCCTTTTCTTCCCCACCTTTTAAACCCTGAAGCTTTATTCTGAATTTTAGGTTGTTCCATTGTCGTTCCAACTATCGTCATCCTTAAACACCACAATTAGACATGTATTGTATTTGCAACAAGTAACAACCAACAACATCACCTACTTGCTTTATTTTTTATTGATTGCAGTCATAAAATTCAATATTTTTACTACTTCCACTAAATCTGTAACACCCCAACCTGACACGGGTCAAAATGCCACATTATGGTGTCCATCAGAAACAAACAACGCAAGCGGAAGACATATAAACATAAAAGTTACAAGGGCATACTTAGGAAATAAGGAAATACTAATTCTACACAAAAGAAAAGCCAAAAACCAAATACAAAAACAAACTAAGTCTAAAAGAAGCCAAATCCAAATAATCCGGATGCAAAGGGTATCTATCGTCAGGGTAGTCCACTAAGAGCTGCTACGCACTCTTCACTCAACCCAGCTTCCAACCTATAACCTGCCGCAGGAAAAGAAATGCGGCTGAGATTAAAAAGCCCAGTGAACATATATATAGCTAAACTGATAATCAAAAAGTATATAAGTAATAACAAAGGAAATCATAAGCTCCTGCTGAAAAGAATATCATCTGTCAAATGAATAAGAGATCAACGAACAACTGAACAAATATCATAAGTCAATAAAATATAGAATATGAAGAGTTGAATGGTAATCATCAAACGAATTGAGAAGGATCATAAGAATAAGCACAAAGTAAACGGAAAATGAAGCATCATAGAGATATCAATATAATCATAATCATAAGAGAAATAAGAGCACATATCAAAAAGGCTTGTCCACCAGAGACACTCGAATGGACATAATAACTAAAGGAAAGCCACGAGCTGACCTACCAGAGACACTCTAATAGGTATAATAACATAATCATACATCCGTCAAATCATAAGTTGTACAAGGAGGGGCGACCTCACATGTACCAAAAGTGAAAGGGGTACAAGGCACGTACAGCCGGTCACTACCTAATCATAACAAACAAAGCCTAGGATGCATCCATACACTCCATGAATCAAACAAAATACACATGCCAGCTCATGACTGGACACATATATAACTAATTGGCCATAGTGCACATATATCAAACAAAAGGGAATGCCAGGGATCAATCACACCTCCCCAGAAAGTGTCATGCCGGTGGTGCCTCGATGACACGCCCATGGTACCTACATGAGTAGAATAAAACTCGGGCATAAGAATCATACATATCATAACAGAGCTATCCATAAACAAAGCAATCATAGCATATCAATCAGAATATATCAACAGAATCTCATATCAGTGAGATAGTAATCAGATCATCATAACAAAATGGATAGCAAACAGAATCCCATCAAAGGATAATATCAAACGAATCATATCATAGCAAACAAATCAAAGTCAAAGGATAGAAATAAAGTCAAGAGAAGTCCCTACTGAAAAGGGATAGAATATTTGTACCTTAAACCGCAATAAAACCATATCATAATGTAAGAATAAGAAGTCTGTAAAACTCTAAAATCTAAAATCCTAAAATTGGGTCTAATTTGAAATTTTCTAAAGTTAAAGGACTAATCAGCAACTAAATCCTTAAACCATACGTTATATGACAAATGAAAGCTTAAAGTACTTAACTAATATATGTAACTTAACGACCCTAAATTTCGATTTCACATTTTCACATTTATTTGAATGTTAACCTAAGTTGTGTAAGGAATATAAAATATACTAAACTATATGTTAAATGATAATTAAACTTAATATGAAGTAAACCTAAGATAACTAACTAAATATAATTTATAAAGCTTTCTAATTTCTTCCATGTATATTCACACGACACTAACACACTTTCCTTATCCTTTTTACACGTTTTTATGAGAAGAGATAAGACCTACATTCAATATCCCTAAAATATAAAAGATTTCACTTTCCTAGCATGCTCCCTAATTCTCACGACATATTCTCCATACATAAAATTCAGACTTTATTTGTTTCCCCACTTAGTCCACACGTTTTTCCCATCTTAAAACATACGTTCGCTTTCATTCATTAATACCAAAACAAACATAACACACAAAGTTTCCTGGAGATTATTTTGCTCTCAAGTTCATGAATGTTGAAGGCTTGTGGTTGTGATATTCATTCGTGGGGGTGCAAGGATTGTTGCTGTGGTTCGTGGGTAATTAGGGTATTGATTCGTGGGCTATTTTCCCTGTTCTTGTTCTCTCCTTGTTTCGAATCAGCAAAGGTATCCCTATAATCCTTTTTGTTTTCCCATCTATACTATTCGACTCACCTAAAACGTATATGAATCTGAATCTATAACACACTAAAAGCTAATCGTATATGCTAAACCTAATCTGATCCGTTTATTATTTATGCTATTCGTTAATTACCTGTTATAACACATGGGAATTCGACACATGAAATCATGGAACAATGTGCCTAAAAACTTATTTATTTGATCTATTGTCCTTGTTTCTATTCGACCCTAAACTGATCTCATTCGACCCTATTTATATTCGACCTAATCTGACCAATTCCACCCTAATATGATCTCAATAACGTGCTTCTAGATCTAGAACGAAAACTGGAATAATTTTATGAGGCATACACGTTAATAAGAACGAATAAGGGCTTGTTTCGTGTCATTTTATGTGAAGGGCTATGTCTTGTTTTGGGCTCGTTAATCTTTAGAGTGTGTAAACACCTAAAACGTAATTTATATCATGTTAATCTACTCGTTTAATCCATTTGATTTGGTTGCTGTTTTGTCCATCTTTAATCACATGTAAAACCTATGTCTAATTGATTATCATTATTAACCCTAAAAACTTGTCTAATTATGAATCCGACCTAAAAGTTACTATAAATGGCAGGAACCCTAAATAAGTCAACCTAATTCACATTAAGCATGAAAATCAGTAATGAACGTAATAAATGAACTAATAAGTATTATATGAACCCTAACTCATGTAGATTCATTGAAGAAGGCGTGACGTTGTTTCCTTGTGTTCACCTTTCCGTTTGCTATCATTTCATTTGCTAAGGTACAGATATTCTGCCTTTTTAGTAAAGGCCACCATTCTCTCTTTTGTTTACTGTTCTGATTATGATTCGTTAAGCCATTGCTATGTTCCCATTGTATAATTCTTATTGTTGATATTTGAAACTGATATGAGTTGATATTCGTTTGCATGCTATATATTTTTCATATAGCATTTCCTATTTCTATGCCCATTATATGTTTTGCCTTTATGTGTTAGAATTATTAGCCAGACATGGGGAGTCCATGGCCTTGCCACTGATGCACCAGTGGTATTGACACTATCTGTAGAGGTGGGTTTTAGTCCACAGCATTCCCTTTAAGCTAGCTACTTAGCCCTTATTTATTATTGTATGTGTTACTTAGCGTAGAGCTTTGTGCATGTATATCTGCTTTGTAGGGGGCGTTGGATGCATCCTAGGTACTTAGTTTAGTATTATTTGGTGAATGTTTCGGTGTGTGTGCAATACACCCCTTTCACATTTGGTACAATGGAGGTCATGACTCCTATGTACAATTAGTATATATATTGTTGGGCATTCCTATTTGTTCTACTTCTCTATGATTCTTATTATCTTGTCATCTCTAATGTGATTAACTTATGCTTGCTTTATTTCTTTTGCTTACACTTATGACTAATTTCTTTTTCCTGAGTGTTTGATATCCATTATCCTTATTTCCTTTGATCATATTCTATGTTTCCATATTCTTGATTTCTATCTAAGCAAGTTCGTTTGGACTTATGTCATATTCACCTTCGTTTTCCTTTTGTTATTAGTTTTCGTTTGTTTATATCTGTTCACTTGGCTTTTTAAGCTCAGCCGCATTTCTTTTCCTGCGGCAGGTTTTAGAAGGAAGCTTAGTTGAGTGAAGAGTGCTTAGGAGCTCTTAGTGGACTACATTGTTGATACCCTTTCATGGATTAGAGTTTTGACTTAGAGTTTTCCTTTTTGGTTCTTAGCTTGTTATTAGTTTTGGAGGTTGTAATGTTTAGAATTTATCCTTTATCTTTTCATTATAACTGCATTGTAACCCTTGTATTAGTAATGTATTTTCGTTTACTTGTGTTCTGATTTTACTCCAAAATGTTACACTTTAGCCCTTTTCGGGTTGGGGTGTTACAATTTTGGTATCAGAGACAGGTTTGATCAGCGGATTCAAAACCCGTGGAGCTTAGGCTATGACCTGTGAGTATTAGGCCCACTAGGTTTTGCACCATAGGAGTTACGAAACAACCTTTGAGAACTTGCTTTTGGTTTTCCACTCTGAAACTTAATTTATGACCGATGAGAATTGGTTGACTATAGGGCATTTCTTTAAGTATTCCTACTTCCGCATCACTCTGATTCGTGCTTTGCTTTTAGCCTTTTAAGAATTTCTCCTCCCGGAGATTTAAAACTCATTATTTTGCACAACATGAGATTAGTGACCAAGAAAGTTTAGAATGAACTGAGAATGCTGCGGTAATGTTTGACACTACATAAGCTTCATCCTTTTTTGATTTCAACATCTGTTTCATTGTTTAACCATTTAGATGTCTCTTCGATCATTCTGAGAATTTCTATGATCATGATGTGTTTGACATACTTTGTGAAATCTCTTGCTTTCGATATGCATATTTAAGTTTTTCCCTACACTACTAGATTTTTTCCTTATCCATTCTATTCCTATGAGAAATCTTGTGGTGATTAACCATGATAATAGGAATGTCTCCCTCATTTATGAATATTAGATTCGCTATGTTGATCTGTCTTTCCCTGGAAAGTTAACTTCGATGTTATTCTGGTATGGATTAGTTAACCAGGCATCAAGATGCTAACTACTGTCATACTATGTCTCACCTTTGGCATTTGAACCACTTTGATTTATTTTTACCATGATTCCCGATTGTTAAACTTTTGTTATCCTTACTACCCTGGAAACTTGTACGTTACTTTCGCAGTTGTGAAATTTTCCTAGCATCTATTCTTGTACACCGTGGGAAGAATCCTACTTTGAGAGTCAATTATAATCTGAAATTTTCTGATGTAATCCCTGATTGAACCAACAAGATTTGCACCAGATTGTGAATTTACTTTGACCTAACACTGAGAGATTGTTTAGTCACGACTCGAGGTTGAATATGATTTCCATAAAGGCATGTTTATTGATGCAAGTATTATGACGCCTGGCCAACGTAATAATAATTACATCATATAACTTGAACTTATGGGGATCATAGGATGTCTTTGAGAAGTGCCTGATAACAGTTAAGTTTGATGAGACAGAACCCTATCTGTATAGGATGACATTTTGCCTGATTTTGAAACTCTATATTGAACAGCACCAGCCAATTTGAGAGAACTGGAGGAGTGGCAACCAAAAAGCTATGAAATGGTTTGTTGTCTTAGTGTCTCTCCTTGGAGTACTTCAGTTTTTTTTTCCGCGATGAAGAAAGATGGTAGCAGGAGATTATGTATTGACTTCTGGAAGCTGAACCGTATCACTATTTTAACCCATTATTCCCTACCTCGAATCGGTGATGTATCTGATCAACTTTAGGACGCGGAGTTTTCCTTTAGATGGATTTATGGCTTGAAGTTATTCCAAAAATTTCATTTTGTATTCGTATCGGCCACTATGACTGTTAATGATGCTAACAATATTAGCTAATGCTTTGACTGTTTATTGAATTTGATGAATCGTTTCTTTCATGAGTACTTAGACAAATTGGTCATAGTATGACATATTAGTACATTCAGAGGCGAAGGAGAAACATGAGAATCATTTTCGTATTATGTTGAAAACATGAGGATCATTTGTATAGTCTGGAAGCATGATATTGGTTAGAAGATGTTCACGACTTGTGTTACCGTTGAGGAATTTTAAGAGTAAAGAAGAGAAGTTTAGTTTGGATGAGAATGGAGTTTTAAAAAAGCTGAAATAGAAATTAGCCTCCATACCTTCAAGTGAATATCAATTTTGAGATGATACAAGAAGGGACGTGGTTATGCCCTTATGCAACTCGAGGAAGCTATTGCTTATGCATTAAGACAACTAGAACCGTTTGAGGAGAATTATTCAATGCACGACTTGGAGTTGGCGGCAGTGGTGTTGCTCTCAAGATTTGAAGACATACCTTACATGGAGATGGAATCCAATTACAGATATTAGGAAGCTCAGAAGTAAGATGACAAACTATGATCTGTAAAGACTGGAAAGAAATATGTTATGATTAAGATACATTTCTACTTTTCTATACCTATTGGTTGTACTAAGATGTATACGGGATCTAAGCAGGATTAGAAATTTTCATGAACCTGGTAACGAAATCTCCACGCAGACTTAAAAAGAATGACATAATTTGAGTTATGGTAGAGTTATTTAGCTCACTTTTGCCTCTTAGAATGTGTATTCGGTTAGTAAGTTGGCGTAAATCCTCCGGCAGAAGATTTCTCAATTACTTAGCACACCTACAGTGATCGGGTCAAAGATTTGCGTTGCTACCTCACAATACCAAGGAGTACTACTGAAGGCTTGAGGGACCAGACTCAAATATAGGAATACTTTTCACCGGACTGATGGATAAACAGAACAACTATTCAGACTTAGAAGAAGTGTTGAGCAGGAAGTTGACAGGTGTGTGGTCTGATTGTGTTTTGCTCATTAAGATCGATGGCATACAAGTGACAAAGTTTGTCCTTTCAGATAGTGTATGAACGGAAATGTAGAACACCTTCAGTTGAATTAAGTCGAGAAGCCGCTTATTGAATGTTTGTAGTTGATTACAATGACTGATGGATTTTTTGTCATTGTAGAAGAGGAAGTTTGAAAGTTTAGACAGGAATTTGTGTGTCTCGTATGATGTTTCCATACAGAAGAGTTAGACGTGTTGGCATTAAGGAAGCTTTAGTTCATGATACATTAGTACTTAGATTCATTCTATCCATGCGGTTATCCTACCTATCCGATTATACATTCTAATATGATTCGATACTCCGATTTATGCTTAGTTAATCGTTAATACGATTAGGTTACCAACCTCTTTAGGAAACTTTTGGTATGACTGATAATTCGATATATGCTCCTCTGATTTTAGCAAGATCCTTAGTTCGTTCAGAACCTGATTTGATTTGTGAATTTTTCTATCATCTAGTTTCACTTCCGTATTCTTTCTAGATTCATCTTATGTTCATATATCTCTTTTTGAGATTACAACTATCATATGTTCATGTTCATTTCGTATTTGTTGGAACAGATTTATTTTATGTAGAGAGCCCGGGGCTATCCTATTTTATTCAGATCGAGTCATGAGAAACTTTTCCGTTTTGTTAAATTTCCTTGGAGAAAACTATTGTGGGCATGTTAATCACTTCCTTTTCATTTCGTGAATTGGTACGTTTCCGTTTGATCTTTTCTTTTTCAATTTCACGGACGAAATTTTCTTTTTAGGAGGGAAGAGTTGTAAAACCCTAAAATCTGAAATCCTAAAATTGGGTCTAATTTGAATTTTTCTAAAGTTAAGGGACTAATTAGCAACTAAATCCTTAAACCATACGTTATATGACAAATGAAAGCTTAAAGTACTTAACTAATATATGTAACTTAAAGACCCTAAATTTCGATTTCACATTTTCACATTTATTTGAATGTTAACCTAAGTTGTGTAAGGAATATAAAATATACTAAACTATATGTTAAATGACTAGCAGGGTACCTGCGCGTTGTAGCGGCGGGTACCCTAAAATAAATGTTAACGACATCAAAAGGAAAAAGTGATAGCTAGGAGTTGTAAACTGTTCGTGCGCGAGCCTGTTGGCCCATGCTTGTTCGGGCTCGAGCCACCCGTGCCTGTTCATGCTCGAGCCCATTTGGCCCGTTGCCCATTCAGGCTTGAATATCTATACTACTTATAATAGAGGAATGACTCTCTCTCCAAAAATTTCAGATGTACAAAAAATGATGCATGATTTACAACACTTTAAAGCAAACAATTTTTATAATTACAACAACCAATGCATGGTGTACAACCAAAATTAGCACAGAACGAAATTCAGACCAAAATCCTGTGAATTATACATTAATAGCATTAAAAACACCCCTACACCCAATATTACTATTATTTAAACACAATGTACAAATAATGACTACTCTTTTACATACAATTAAATACTACCTGTACAAGAACAAGAACTACCACTCGAATACAAAAAGAAAAAATCAAAACATATAAGTTTTTGTGACTCCAGATTTTGGTCTCCGAACTTCATCATAAACNTACACCCAATATTACTATTATTTAAACACAATGTACAAATAATGACTACTCTTTTACATACAATTAAATACTACCTGTACAAGAACAAGAACTACCACTCGAATACAAAAAGAAAAAATCAAAACATATAAGTTTTTGTGACTCCAGATTTTGGTCTCCGAACTTCATCATAAACCAAAAACCTTCGAACCTTAAAACAAAAATCTGAGTCAAAAACCGGAGGCCACCTGATACCATAAGTAAACATAATCTTATGTCATGGATATAACGAAAACCAAAAGAAAAAGAAAAAGAAAAGAAACGTGAGAAGGAAACGGGTTAACTCGCCCGAGTCAAACAAGTTGACTCGGTGAGTCACCGAGTCACACGAGTCGCGGTTAAACTTTTAGATCCACACAAGATTTTAAAAGTTTTATAAAGGTTTTATAAACAAAATCGGTTTTATTAAAAAAAATAGAATTAGTGTTTCCATCATAGATTTTTTTAATTCGGATTTAAGAAAAACGTTTCATAAATATATAATTCAGATTTTAGAAGAAATAGCTTCAATATTTTTTGTATCCGAAATTAAAGTAAGGAAAATAACATATTATGTTATTTCCTCCCTTTGATTCGTTCTTTGTAAACAGATACACCAACAAAATGATAATCAACCTACCCGAGACCTTTCAAGGATCTTGATGCTTAACCGAGTGAAACTTCTTCAAAAGGGTTGTGTTTAATTATGATGTGTTGTTTACGATTTGTTCACAGGAGATACAAGGAAGATGGGACTTGATGAGATGATGAATATGAGATGGGTTGTGTTAGGTGAGAGAGAAAAGTTAGTGATGGAGGCGGACTAAAAGTTGTGTGTGATCAGGTTTTGGTAAGTATTAGTAATATTAGGGTATGCTAGGTTTATAACTGGTGTGGATTCGGATCATGTGTTGGATTTGGATCGGGTTAAATCATTTATGTTATACGGATTGAATTAAGGTTTGGGCTTGTATACGAATTAATAAACTGAAATGATATATCACAAACCATGGAATAGGCTTGCAATGAATTGGGCTTGAAATTCTTTTTGAATCTGCAAAAATGGCATATACTGGGCTGTAAAATTAATTAGTAATATCAAATGTATTTTTAATACATTGTGTGCATTTTGGTACAATGGTTGTTTATAAGAAATTGGTTTTATAAAAATTTGAGGAATCAAATGTGTACAATAAAAACTCAAAGGTTATTATTAAAATAGGGTGGAGGGACTAGAAGGGACAAGTAGCAAAACTTTTAGTAAACATGCTCCAGGACTCATTCGACATACGAAACGGACTCGAAACATTATGAAACTTCCACCATTGTTCTCGAAATAAGTTTTCCAATAATAATGAATGTAAATACGCATAACTTGCGCAAAGTCAATTTATTTTGCAAATTCGATTCGTTCCGTGCTTTCTAAGTTATGTGTGATCGACAAAGGAATAGTGCACGCGTTTACTGTGATTGAAGTCAATTAGAACCAGGTCGCGCATACCGAATCAAACAGGTTTTCAGTATGTGTTAATATTTTGTATGAAAACGCAAAACTTCCCGTAGCAATGCGCGGGTTCAAATATTTTGCATAGTATATTTCGGTCTTTGCTTACTTTTTCAGCTTAATAACAACAACAAAATTTAATGACGAAGGATGATTGTGATGAATGAAAGAATCAAGATTTTGTTTATGGTAACTTCTGTTAATAGGAGATAGAATTATATCACTGTCTTAACAAAAGTTATTGTTATTTATAAATTAATTGTTTAATAAAAGTATGGTCGCATAACATCACATTGTCAGAAAATATAGTCACAGGGTACCCGCCGCCGCATCGCGCGGGTACCCTGCTAGTTTGTATAATATGCTCTATTATTTGTATTAGTGACATTTAGTTTAGGAATTGTGTTTAAGTTGGTTGTACAATATGCTTAATAATTTGTATTTCTTATGTAAGGGGTGTTTTAATAACTGCATTAATTATATTTATTAACCAGTTAATTAATGTTAGTAAATGTGTTTTAATTAGTTGTACTTTTAGCTTAAGAATTTGTAATGTTGAATTTTAAGTATTTCTATTTAGAGATTGTACTTAATATTAGAAAATGTGTTTTAGTTAGTTGTATTTTAAGCTTAAGAACTTGTAATTGCATTTAATGTTAGAAAATGTGTTTTAATTAGTTGTACTTTTAGCTTAAAAACTTGTAATGCTTAATTTTAAGTATTTCTTTTTTTAGAAGGCCTAAATGCTTTATAAGATAGTATGATAATTAAACTTAATATGAAGTAAACCTAAGATAACTAACTAAATATAATTTGTAAAGCTTTCTAATTTCTTCCATGTATATTCACACGACACTAACACACTTTCCTTATCCTTTTTACACGTTTTTATGAGAAGAGATAAGACCTACATTCAATATCCCTAAAATATAAAAGATTTCACTTTCCTACCATGCTCCCTAATTCTCACGACTTATTCTCCAAACATAAAATTCAGACTTTATTTGTTTCCCTACTTAGTCCACACATTTTTCCCATCTTAAAACATACGTTCGCTTTCATTCATTAATACCGAAACAAACATAACACACAAAGTTTCCTGGAGATTATTTTGCTCTCAAGTTCATGAAGGTTGAAGGCTTGTGGCTGTGATATTCATTCGTGGGCTGCAAGGATTGTTGTTGTGGTTCATGGGTAATTAGGGTATTGATTCGTGGGCTATTTTTCCTGTTCTTGTTCTCTCCTTGTTTCGAATCAGCAAAGGTATCCCTATAATCCTTTTTGTTTTCCCATCTATACTATTCGACTCACCTAAAACGTATATGAATCTGAATCTATAACACACTAAAAGCTAATCGTATATGCTAAACCTAATCTGATCCGTTTATTATTTATGCTATTCGTTAATTACCTGTTATAACACATGGGAATTCGACACATGAAATCATGGAACAATGTGCCTAAAAACTTATGTATTTGATCTATTGTCCCTGTTTCTATTCGACCCTAAACTGATCTCATTCGACCCTATTTATATTCGACCTAATCTGACCTATTCCACCCTAATATGATCTCAATAACGTGCTTCTAGATCTAGAACGAAACCTGGAATAATTGTATGAGACATACACATTAATAAGAACGAATAAGGGCTTGTTTCGTGTCATTTTATGTGAAGGGCTATGTCTTGTTTTGGGCTCGTTAATCTTTAAAGTGTGTAAACATCTAAAACGTAATTTATATCATGTTAATCTACTCGTTTAATCCATTTGATTTGGTTGCTGTTTTGTCCATCTTTAAACATATGTAAAACCTATGTCTAATTGATTATCATTATTAATCCTAAAAACTTGTCTAATTATGAATCCGACCTAAAAGTTACTATAAATGGCAGGAACCCTAAATAAGTCAACCTAATTCACATTAAGCATTAAAATCAGTAATGAACGTAATAAATGAACTAATAAGTATTATATGAACCCTAACTCATGTAGATTCATTGAAGAAGGCGTGACGTTGTTTCCTTGTGTTCACCTTTCCGTTTGCTATCATTTCATTTGCTAAGGTACAGATATTCTGTCTTTTTAGTAAAGGCCATCATTCTCTCTTTTGTTTACTGTTCTGATTATGATTCGTTAAGCTATTGCTATGTTCCCATTGTATGATTCTTTTTGTTGATCTTTGAAACTGATATGAGTTGATATTCGTTTGCATGCTATAATTTTTTCATATAGCATTTCCTATTTCTATGCCCATTATATGTTTTGCCTTTATGTGTTAGAATTATTAGCCAGACATGGGGAGTCCATGGCCTTGCCACTGATGCACCAGTGATATTGACACTATCTCTGGAGGTGGGTTTTAGTCCACAATGTTCCCTTTAAGCTAGCTACTTGGCCATTATTTATTATTGTATGTGTTACTTAGCCTAGAGCTTTGTGCATGTATATCTGTTTTGCAGGGGGCGTATGGATGCATCCTAAGTAATTAGTTTAGTATTATTTGGTGAATGTTTCGGTGTGTGTGCAATACACCCCTTTCAGATTTGGTACAATGGAGGTCATGACTCCTATGTACAATTAGTATATATATTTTTGGGCATTCCTATTTGTTCTACTTCTCTATGATTCTTATTATCTTGTCATCTCTAATGTGATTAACTTATGCTTGTTTTATTTCTTTTGCTTACACATATGAATAATTCTTTTTCTTGAGTGTTTGATATCCATTATCCGTATTTCCTTTGATCATATTCTATGTTTCCATATTCTTGATTTCTACCTAAGCAAGTTCGTTTGGACTTATGTCGTATTCACCTTCATTTTCCTTTTGTTATTAGTTTTCGTTTGTTTATATCTGTTCACTGGGCTTTTTAAGCTCAGCCGCATTTCTTTTCCTGCGGCAGGTTTTAGAAGGAAGCTTGGTTGAGTGAAGAGTGCTTAGGAGCTCTTAGTGGACTACATTGTTGATACCCTTTCATGGATTAGAGTTTTGACTTAGAGTTTTCCTTTTTGGTTCTTAGCTTGTTATTAGTTTTGGAGGTTGTAATGTTTAGAATTTATCCTTTATCTTTTCATTAGAACTGCATTGTAACCCTTGTATTAGTAATGTATTTCCGTTTACTTGTGTTCTGATTTGACTCCAAAATGTTACACTTTAGCCCTTTTCGGGTTGGGGTGTTACAAAGTCACTCCTTCTTCAACGAATCTACACGAATTAATGATCGGCTTATTATTAATAACCATTTAAATCAGATTACTCGCTTTAGTCGGCTTTCCACTTTTAGTAACTTTCCATTTATAGCAGCTTTCCAAAAATAGTAAGTTCCCATATTTAGTAACTTTCCTGAATTAGTACTTTAATACTTTAAGGTTATTATTGATGATTAAACAATTAAGGTTTAAGATGACTAAAATAATAAGTTAGGGTTAAGTACGACTATTTAGTAAAGTTTAGGGTCAAAATATAAATTATCAAAAATTAAATATTAAAATGTCAAATAAAATTATTTTAAGGATTATAGTATAATTGTTGAAACTAAGATCCTTGATAGATCTTGTAGCTCTCGTTGATCGTTAGCAGTGTCTATGTAATCACAAACACTCTAAAAGAGAATCTCCAAAGCTTGTAATCTAATGCGGAAAACAAATACAAACTTGTAACAATGAATACTAAGAACGTTTGATCCTCTATGGATCTTTTATATATTAAGAACTTGTTTTTCTAAAACGTACATTGAACATAAACTTGTGTTCCTTTTATAGGCAAGGAACCCTAACCCTAAACTGTTTCCCAAGAAACGTATATTCTATAAACTTTAAATGATATGCATTATCTTTTCCTAATATTACTCATGCATATCCTAACTACATTACATAATACGCGGTTTAACTATATCCGCAGAAACTAAATATGCTGAAACTATGTCTTCAGCAGTATCACTTCTTCAGCAGAATCTGTGTCTTCAGCAGATTCCTTCAGCAGTAACCATAGTAGAATTCACACTTAGCAGAATTCCCAACAATAATTTTATATGAAATAATAATTTTATACCCGTCGTTTTATAATAGGGGCAATTTTGTTTTTGCCCCATCAAGATCCCCTTGCTCAAAGCCTAGCCCCATGTGAAACTCCGTAATAGGTTTTGCCCCGATTCGACCTATGCGGTTAATTCTCGGTATGCAAAACGTACTTTTTTGCCCCAAAAAAGTGTACTTATGTGTAAGTGTGTGTGAGATGGTGTAAGATACAAGTACACTTGTGTAAGTGTACTTTGTTCTGGCAAATCGTACTTGCGTGTAAGTGTTCTGCCATGCGACTTGTACAAATTTTATTGATTTATTAAAAAAATATATGAATAAAATATTAATTTCATTGTATGCGACTTGTACGTAATTTTGTGGTTAGATGTTTCGAATAGTAACCGTACTTGGTTATTCGACTTTGGTCAACTAATATTCGATTTGACATTTGTACCCGTTTATGCAACTTATACGATTTTCTTTTGATTCGACATCTGTACTTGTACATGCAACTTGTACTTCATATATATTTTAGTCCAATATTTTAGTTTTTTTTATGTACTTTATATCCATATAGTTCTGTGAATTGCACAAATATTTAATTATTCTATATTTATTTATTTATTTATTTATTTTTTTAATATAAACCTAATTTATTCATGTTGAAAATATTATTTGCAAACATTTCAAAAAAATTTGAATACGAAACAAAAAATTGAAATATTTGAACTTAAGTTTGTAATCTTTATTATGAAAATATCTTATATTATATAAAGCTTAAGTAGCCTTATAAATGTGAAGTGGCCATAATAAATGTCCCAAGAATTGGATTAAGCAAAATTGATATTGTCTCAAGTAAAAAGAAGTCGTTGGATTGAATGTTAGCATGTGAACATTGATTATAAGCAACTGAAGCATCTCAAGTAACATTCACATAATTGGCATTTGCATTTTAACACATAATGGGCATTTACATGTTGGTATTTCAACCATCTATCTATCAGTTACATCACAAGTCGACATTACATATTGCCCCTATAAATTTTCTGGGTAGTTTCAAGTTGCAGGCATCTCAATCTCTCAGACTTGAGCTTCCATTTTTGCATAACTGCATCTAATCTCACAATGGCAAACAGGTCAGGTCAGGCATCTGAAACAAGTAACAAACTTTCTGGAAAAAAGTCCACCCAGGCAAACAGCCAACTTTTCCTTGATGCACTTGATGTGGGTGTCATAGGAACTATAGTTGTTATGATCTGTAGAAAATGGGATGTGAATGCAACATCCGGGCGTTATTTAAGTACTGATTTCATTGTTTCTGATGGGAAGGTAAATTAGCCCTTGGTTTATCTGCAAGTTAAGCAAGTACTCATAATTAGTAATGCATTTTGTATCAAATTAAAAAAAAACAGAAAGATCATGGGTTGTGTATTTTTCTATATGGTTTGGGATTTAGTTGATATATACATTATCCACTAAAGTTCTTATATTTTATCTTGCAGGGTAATATCATGCACTGTACTTCAAAGGCTAGCGTTTCACATAATTTTGTTGACAAGTTAAAAGATGGTTTGATTTACTCAATAAAAGACTTTAATGTCATAGCAAATAAGGATGAGTACCGTGTTTTGAAGGACTCTGCTTGCATGATTGAATTTGATGGAACAACGACCGTAAGGAAAGCTGCAATCAAGGCAGATGGTTTTGTTAGACATCCGTTCCAATTGGTAGCATTTGAGGACCTTGAACCTACAGGCAATAAATTCCTTATTGGTAAGCTCATGAATGTTGAATGTTTTTTTATTGCTTTCCAGATTATATCTAGATTTAATGTTTTGTGCACATGTTGCAGATGTTTTGGTTACATTATTAATGTTGGTAGGACCAACTACCAGAAAACAGGTTCAAGAAATCTTGATTTCTATCTTGCCAACCAAAGGTATGTGTTATTTTTTATTTTATTTTTTACGAGTAATCATATGTTGATATCCTAATTGAAGATTTTATATTGCTTAAAACAGTGGCCAGTCAATTAGGGTTACGCTATGGGGGGTGCTAGGCGAGTTGTTGATAGAAAAAAAAAAGCCAAACATTCTGGGCTGTGTGCCGTGGTTTTAACTTCACTCAATGCTAGACACTACAATAGTAAGGGTCCATTCAACGTAATGTTTTCTCATTGTTTAAAACACTCAATGATTAATTGATTATGTGTACTTACCTTTCAGATAAACTTTATTTGTCGAGTAGCTCCTCCACTCTCACTCTGGATGATGATGACATCCCAGCCCTGAAACAATTAAAAGGCGGAGTTAGGTAATAAATGTTACATTTTCCATAGACCTTTAATTACATGAATGATGTTAGTTATTACACTTAATGTTTGTTGCAGTGGTGTCAAACAAAGAAAAGAAAGTGTACCGGTTGATCACTCTATACCAAAGCCTGGGACACTTGAAAATGTGTTGATGTGGGCAAGAAACAGGAAGAATGATGTACTCATCTTATATTCTAATGTCCTGTTAATGTAATTATAGCCTATTGCGTACTATTAACCTCATGTTTCGCTTTTCAGAGTTCAACCTTTCACTGTAAAGTGAGGCTAAACAATATCATAACTAGAAAGGGGTGGAACTATCCATCGTGTGGAGGTGAAAAATGCAAGAAAGGGTTAACTAGGCAAGAAGGAAAATTCTGGTGTGACGGATGTAACACAGCTGTGGACTACCCGGTTATAAGGTGTTGTTTTTTCTTTACACCATATATTGTTTTGTTTTTAACAATATTATCCAACAACATTAATCAATTGTGTTCAAAAATTTATGACCTTTTATTTAAACTGAATGTGTTTATATGTTTTTATAAAATTATTATTGAATAGCAATTGGAGTTGTTATCTACCTTTGTTGTGCAATATTGGATGTGCAGGTACAGGCTTGAGATTGGTGTCTCGGACGAGACAGATCAGACCATTGTTGTGATGTTTGATGAGACTGCAACAGAGTTGGTTAAACACTCAGCAGGCTCACTTTTTGGGACAGAAGTTGAGGTAAATTAATAATGTTAAACAGATAATGACTATCGCAATATTTTTCTCTAACCTTATGTACCTCTGCAGGATTCAGAAGATCACTCTTTATTGCCCCGTGCCATAACTGACATTGTAGGCAGTACCTATACTCTGGAGATAAAAACACATACTTACTATGAACATGGAAACTATGAAAGCTTCACATGTTCTGCAATAGGTGACCAGCCTGATGATGACAGTTCAAGTTCTAGCACGGTTGAACAAGCTGTTGCTTCTGAGACAGTTCAAATTGAGCATTCTGATGAATTGATCATTGAATTGAAACAATCAGATATTGGAGTAGAGGAAGAGAAAACTGACCAAGCTGCTACTACTCAAAAGCGTCGATAGAAGAAATCATCAGGAGAACCATCACTCTCTACTCCATCAAAGCCTACTGAAGAAACAATCAAGAAAAGGTTAGGCAATAAATCCTCCTTCCACATTCGTACAGAGTTTAAACTATAATTGCTTACATTTCATTTATGATTGTATTATTTAAGGGATGACATTGAGGATTATGACACTGAAATAGAAGAAGTGGCTAAGAAAAGGAGGTTTGGATATAAATTATCAGATTATCTTAATATTGTTACAAATCTTATATACTAGCGTTGTATTTACTGCTTTATTATTTTAGGGTTGTTCTTGAGGATTCGGACACCGAAAAAGATCAAGAAACAAAAGATAACACTGTGGAGTTTGCTGAGAAGAAGTCAAGAAAAAAGTATGTATCCTATATAAATTATCACATTACCTTAATATTTTTCCAATTCATAACAGTTGAATTTCTTCCATACTTTATTTAGGTTGGTTGTTGCAGTATCGGACGAAGAGTAAACAAGAAATAATCAAGATCCTTGAAGCAGTGGTCATAATGAACCACCTGCTATGTCAAGCATGGAATGAATAAAGAATTAGGAAAATTGTAATAAATTGGATCATAATAGTTTTTATGATTCTGGATTTTCTCACCTTTGAGACAATAGTTATGTTTGGTTATCAGTTTTTATATTTTGAATGGATTGTGTTTGTTTCCATGTTCGAACCCTGCAAATCAAATAATGACATTAATTTGTGCATAAATATAACAAACATACCACCATAATTATTTATTATTACTTAATTTGCCACATTATAAACTTGAAATGACAACACTTAATCATAAATTACACAAATTTCATGTTAAACTTCTATTTTAAATTTAAACATGGTATGTTTCCATCTTTATTACTGCTTTTCATTTTCTTAGAAATAAGTGCTTCACATAATTATACTTATTTACTACAAGTAAAGCTGAGCTTCACATAAATAAACTTCACTTAACTAAATTTCATATTAAAATTCTATTTTAATTCTAAATTAGAACTCTCAACAGTTATCAGTTACTTATCACTTCTTTTCATTTTCTTACAAATAAATGCCTCACATAATTAACCCTTCAATATCAAAATATAAATAGCAAACTAATATCTTCCTAATAACACATCCCAAAATTATGTCTCAATCTAAAAACATCCAGCATATGCCTTCTCATATCCTAAAGCTAAAAAAAAAATCAAAAAGTTGTGCTCATCAAAAATGTGAATCCAGTTCAAGGTTTGTGCGTTGGAACCCATTTAAGTATCAAGAGGCTAGGACGATTAGTTATTGAAGCGGAAATTATCACTGGGTCAAACATAGGAGACATGGTTGTAATACCAAGAATTACATTCATATTAACCATGGATAGATGGCCGTTCAAACACGATTTCCAATAAGAATATGTGCTGCACATAACATTGACGGAGTCAGCAAAGATAAGGAACATGAAGATTCAAGCACTCAATAAATAGATTGTTAGGAAAAAATAATTAGATGAATTACAGATATTGTTTGCTGTTTGTGGCTTTATCCCTTATTCATCAAATAACTTATGTTTGATTTTGTGTTTTTAATTGATAAATAAAATAATATCTTATGCTTTATTTGTCAAAAACCTTATGAATACCTAATAAATTTACTTTATGGTTGAGTGGAAGTTACAAAGTTATTTTGTAACTGCATGGAAGTTTAATAGCTTGGTAAGGCTTTTAAAAGACACATTCTAACATCTACTATCACATGTCCAGTTATTTGTTCACAAACACATACAGCTATCCATATTTGAATATCATGGCATTAAGTAAAGAGGAGATCAGCAAGTATTTTCACCTGCCAATAGACCATGCTGCGAAGGAACTTAAAGGTGGTTTGACTGTTTTGAAAAACGCTGTAGAGATCTAGGTTTTAAGCGTTGGCCACACCATAAACTAAATAGTATAAACTTACTAATCAGTACTCTCCAGGTCAGACTTCATATGAAGCTAAATCTCTCTGTTTATGTTTAACTAATATTACTCTAAACAAAGTTTATCATTTAGCAAAATAATAAAAAGGTATATTTATAATATTCCATATTATTGGCTAAATTCATTTCCATTATAGGCTGACAATGAAGGACCAACAGTTGATGACTACACCGAAGTAATCATAACAAGGTTGAAAGAAGAAAGGAGGCGAGTACAAGAAAATCCTGATTACAAATTTGCTCCAAGTACCAAAAAATTGAGGCGTCAAAACTTCAAAGCTATATACAAAAGGAAAAAAGAGCTAAATTTGGTTCTAGCAACAACATCTGAAGCTAGACCATTGGATTCTATCACCAAAGAAGAGATTGTGCAATATTTTCACTTGCCAATATCGGAGGCTGCCAGCAAACTTAATGTTGGGTTGAGTGTTTTTAAAAAATGCTGTAGAGATATGGGTTTTAAACGTTGGCCAAATCGTACTCTGAATAGTTTAGACTCCTTAATCAATACTCTCCAGGTTAGAATGTTACCTCTAATTCGTATATATCATTTGACAAAATGAATGTGAAGATTTATTAAAAAAAAAGTAATGCTATAACATTCCATATAATTGACAAGATTAGCTTGCATTATAGGTTGAAAATGGAGGTGCAACAGTTGATGACCACAACAAACAAATCATAACAAGTTTGAAAGAGGAAAAGATGCGAGTACAAGAAGATCCTGATTACAAACTTACTCCAACAACAAAAAAGATAAGACAGAGGAACTTCAAGGCTAGATACAAACGGAGGAAACACTTGAATTTGGACGCAAATACAAAAATTGACGCTACACCATTGGACGTGATATATCCAACTGATAACACAGACTCTGAAGAGATTGATGGTGATTATGGTATTGACAATGATAGCCTAGAGTAGTTGAAAAATCATAATCTTTGTGTTTACAATGTTAGTTATTAATAAATGGAATGTTATTAGCGGTTGTGTGATGGTTCCATATGCAATAATACAATCTTTCTATCTTATCGTCTATTATTTTGAAAACTCTAAATTAGGTACATACTCGATGCAATCTATTGTATAGAAACCAGAACCCAAAAAAGAAATCAACAATAAGTTAATACGAATCACTTTACAAAAACTACTCATAATTCCTATCATCTTCCAAATACCATAAAATCTTAAACATATTATGTATTGATTATCAATAAATATAATATTTAGTACCCTATGCTACACAAAGAAACAGCTACTGAAACATATTCCATATTGATTATCAATAAATTTAACATTTACACCACAAAATACAAAAAGCCAAACTGTTTATCTTCATAATTCTATATTGCTGCAGATATTTAACTGATCTTTAGTACCCTATTCAACACAAACAAAAAGCTATTTTTATGAAACTATGGATCATGGTAAGTATAAATTTAGTGGCTTTTTATGTATCTAAATTTTTCATGCTATTAGAATTATCGATTTATCTATTTTACAGATTCACTTAGCAAGCACACCGAGATACCATCCTTATCAGACATAATCAACAGCTCTATAATTATTCAATCACATACAAATATCAGACCTGATGGCAAAATTGAGAGTTATTGTGGTCTGAGAATAAGAGAAGTAACTATGAACGAAGCAGGTAAACACAAACACAACTATATTTTAGTACAATGAATAATAAATGTGCGTATGCTAAAAATTCAAAATATTTGCTCAGGAACATTGACAACTCCAGAAAAGAAAATAGAAAATATTAAATAAAAAGCAGCAGTTCCCGTTTCTAACATACCTAAAAAAACCCGCAAAAGATATCAAGGTAAATTTTAAGTACATGTATTGTATAATCTATTAACAATATACTAAATGTAAAGCATAAATCTTCAGGTTCTACTTCCAATTACCACTCACCAACACCAGATATTATATCAAATCAAGTGAAATGCCGTAGGCCTAAACAAAACCATAAACGAATAGCACTCACATCTACAGGTAACTTTTCCACTAACTTTACTCAATTTCATTTAAACTACAAAGATATAAAGGTAATTAACAGAATTTTTTATCATTACTGTTTTTGTTTAAACAAGGGTTTGCTGTCTCTTACTATAACATTGGGCCGCCATCATATAAATGCGGTAACTGTGAAGCAACCATGTGGTATGAAGAAAGAAGTAATAAGGCTTTCAAGCCTTTAAATCCAACTTTCTCCATTTGTTGCCAAAGCGGTAAAGTGTTGCTTTCCAAATTCAATGAAGCACCAACGCTGTTAAAGAACCTTCTTGATTATACTGATTCTTCAACGACAAAGTTTAGAGATCAGATTAGAATATACAATAGTATGTTTTGCTTTACATCTTTTGGAGCAAAAATAGATAACTCGATTAATTCAGGACGGGAACTATACACATTTAGAATTAATGGTCAAAACTATCATCTAATTGGGTCTTTGCTTCCAGCACAAGGAGAACAAACGAAATTTGCTCAGCTTTACTTCTTTGACACACAGAATGAAGCTCACAATCGCATGAATGCTTTTATTGATAAACAAACAGAACACGAAATTGATGAAACAACAGTTGTGAGCCTCATTGCAATGCTAAATGAATCAAGCGCAGTCACCAAGGCATTTCGCATGGTGAGGGATTGGTGTGCTTCACATGATACGCCTAACTTACAGTTGCGGCTTACTGGTAATAGATCAAGTGCACGACAGTACAACACCCCAAGTGTGTCTGAAGTAGCTGCTCTAATCACAAATGATTTTGGTCAGGTCATCCCATCACGAGATATCATTGTAAACTATAAGGATACAGGAAAGCAACGAATATCAGAATTGCATCCATCTTACATGGCACTACAAAAGTCAATGACACTTTTGCTTTAAATCATTCTAATTTGTACCTAATACTTATCAAATATTTCATTTCAGTTGTGTATGTTATCAAATTCCAAAAACGTGGATTGCCACATGTACATATTTTACTGTGGCTCGAAGAATACGCCAAGTGCGAGACGGGGGCTCAAATAGACGATATTATCTCAGCAGAGATTCCATGCCCAATAAATGATCCGGATGGATACAAAGTTGTTACTGATTATATGTTGCATGGACCTTGCGGGAATGATGCAAAGTACGCTGCATGCAACATAGAAGGAAAATGTTCAAAACATTTCCCTAAATCATTTTATCCAGAGACAACAATTGATGGGGATGGCTACCCTGTTTACCGTCGGAGAGATAATAAAGTCAATGTTGTAAAGGGTAAGTTTTCTTTCAATAACAGATATGTCGTTCCTTACAATCGATATCTTCTGCTGAAGTACCAAGCACACATAAATGTTGAATGGTGCAATAGATCAAGGGCAATTAAGTATTTATTTAAATACTTAAACAAAGGGCCCGATCGAGCATCTATTGTCATCGAAGAAAACATCAAACAAGGTGATAAAAAGATCCTACAAAGATTGTTGAAGTTGATGAAATTAAAAATTACTTGAATTGTCGCTACTTAGCCCCATGTGAAGCAGTTTGGAGACTCTTTTCTTTTGACATCAATTATTCCTACCCGTCAGTCATGAAGCTAAACTACCACCTACCCAACCAAAAGCAATAACACTGCGTGATTCTGAAAGTTTACCAGCACTACTTGCAAAGGAAGGTATCAACATAACTATGTTTACCGAGTAGTTTGAGCTAAATAAACATGAACCGGATGCTCGGAAATTCGCTTATGCTGAAATTCCACAAAGGTATGTATGGCATGAAAAAGAAAGAATTTGGAAACTCAGAAAACAAAAGAAATGCATAGGGCGGATGGTTTACTCCAACCCTGCATCAGGGGAACGGTACTACCTCAGAATGGTACTAAATGTAGCGAAAGGTCCTGAATCGTTTGAAAAGATGATGACAGTTAACAATGTAACATATCGGACATTTAAGGAAGTCTGTTTTGCATATGGTTTGCTCAATGACGACAAAGAATGGACCAACGCTATATCAGAGGCAAGATTGTGGGCATTAGGACCTCAATTGAGGGACTTATTTGTAACAATATTGTTGTTTTGTGAAGTAAGTAGACCACGACAATTATGGCAAGAAAACTGGGAGGCTTTATCAGAAGATATTTTACATAAAAAAAGAAAACGCTTCAGGTACCCAACCTTAGAGCTTACAGAAGATCAGATTCAGAACTATTGTTTGATGGAAATAGAGGAACTGTTACACAAGTTTGGTAGATCTTTGGCCGAAATCGAAGATCTCCCAAGACCAAACCCAAAGCTACTAACAAACATGGACAATCGTTTGATTAGAGAAGCATTGGACTTTGATATGAACATAAGCAAGATTGAACATGAACAGCTTCATTCAATGTTAAACACAGATCAACTTCTGATCTATCAAAGTGTTATTGAGTCTGTATACAGTCAAAAAGGAGGATTTTTCTTTCTTTATGGGCCTGGAGGGAGTGGCAAGACTTTTTTATACAAGACTATAATAGCAAAACTAAGATCAGAAAGGATGATAGTTATTGCAGTTGCATCTTCAGATACATCCTTTACTACGCATTTTTTAATTATTATACATACATATCATGCATTACAGCAATATTACACTGATTAAATAATTGGTTCATTACTCTTAAACCAGGAATTGCTTCTTTACTACTACCGGGAGGGAGGACTGCTCATAGCAGATTTGTTATTCCATTAGAGTTAATGGACAACAGTACGTGTGGTATCAAACAAAACACACACCTCGCAGAATTAATGAAAGAGGCCAGAATGATAATTTGTGATGAAGCACCAATGACTCAGCGATACGCTTTTGAAGCTTTAGATAAGACATTGAGGGATATATTGGGGTACGAGAATCCTGAAAATAGAGAACGAATTTTTGGTGGAATGACAGTGTTACTGGGAGGTGACTTCAGACAAATTTTACCCGTAATCCCAAAAGCCAAAGGATCAGAAGTTATTCAAGCTTGCATAAACCGATCAGAACTATGGAAAGCTTGCAAGGTTTTTACACTTACACGCAGCATGTGAGTAAATGAGTATACAGAAAACGGAATCATTGACACTCAAAAACAAGAATTCAATAAATGGGTGTTAGATGTGGGCGATGGGAATTTGGAAGCAAAAATTAAAGAAGGAGAGGATGAGCCAACCTGGATTCATATTCCGCATAATTTTCTTATAAAATCAGGTGATTCTCCAATTGAGCAAATTGTGATGGAAACATTCCCTGATTTTACAACAAGGCAGAATGAAGATGTGTATCTAAAAGAAAGGGCTATACTGACTCAAAAAAATGAAGACGCTGATGCAATAAATGAGCATATGTTTAAAAAATTAGTAGGCGCGTCTGTCACGTACAATAGTGTAGATGAAGTATGTAAGGCATCAACTGATACTCTTGATCAAGATCAACTATATCCTATTGAGTTCTTGAATTCCTTGAATTTTCAAGGTATGCCACCACATTCTCTATGCTTAAAAAAGGAGTTGCCGATCATGCTTTTGCGAAATGTTAATCCTATCCAGGGTTTATGCAATGGAACCAGGCTAATCATTACTGATCTTGGCCAGTTTGTTATTCAAGAAAAAATCCTAACTGGATCGCATGTTGGAGATAGTGTTCTTATACCTAGGATCACACTGACGTCGACACAATCAAAATGGCCTTTCATAATGAAACGTAGACAGTTTCCTGTCAGGCCATGCTATGCGATGACCATAAACAAGAGCCAAAGCCAGTCACTTAGGTATGTTGGTGTCTACTTACCCAACCCAGTGTTCAGCCATGGGCAACTATATGTCGCATTATCTAGAGTCACAAGCCCTAACGGTCTGAAAATACTAATGCCAGAAGACGAAGACATTGAATTCAAAGACCGCACACGAAATATTGTCTATAAGGAAACTTTTAGTAACCTTATTTAACAAGTTGTATTACTATTCTCATAATAAATGAATGCTACTAAGTATCTACTATGTTCTGTTACTTTCCTAATTTATATTGTTGTCATTGATTCAAGCCGATATGTATCCACTTATACTAACAATAACCACTCGAGCAAAACATTTAAACCACAGATAACAAACTTTCTAAACAAAAATAACTAATAACAAAAAACAAACTTGGTACCCAAATTTCTCATTGATTCAATCCTACAGTATATATGTTCATTAAGTCCAAATTCAAATTATATAAGACAATATATGTAACACCTGGTACTTTTCCAAAAACCCATTTCTTGCCAAACTTCTATTTTCGTACCTGAGATACTTTTAAATTTTTAATGCATGTTAAATTGGGCTTGAGAAGCGTGAGATATATTGGAAACGAAAATTTATTTCTTGATTTACTCAGCACAACCTAGAAAACTCAAATTGTATTGCATTTGCCAAATTATTTGATTTATTTTGAGTTTGAGAAAAACTCGGAAGTTTATGCTTGATTTTATTGGAAAAATTATTTCGTGAACAATGGCGCAAGTTTCATAATTTTTCGAGTCCGTTTGCTATGTCGTTTGAGCCCCGAACCGTTTTTACGAGAAGTTTAACTACGTTGGCAGGATTGGTCCCTCACTATATTTTCATTTCACACCCCACACTTTTAAAACTTACAAACCCTAACCTACCCTCCACTATATATATATATATGTATATATATATATATATATATATATATATATATATATATATATATATATANTAATAATAATAATAATAATAATAATAATAATTATAATAATAATAATAATAATAATAATAATAATAATAAATAACAAATATTTTATTTCATTTTCTCATCTCCTCTCTCTCTCTCTAAAAACACACACACCACTTTTTCTCTCTCCCTTTCTCTCTCTAAATCCGGCCATCAAACACCACCTCCGCCGGCGTACTTTTCCGGCCACCGGAAAATTTTCCGGCCAACCCAAAAACAAACTTTTTATATTTTGTAGATCGGGACGTGCTCGTTCCAAAAGTACAAGCCGATTTAATCAAAACCACCCCGAACACCCCGAACCACCACCACCACCGGTCCCCCACTTCGCCACCACCACCACCGTGAGCCACCACCACTTTTCTCACATTCTTTTCTTTCTTTTCTTGCTCGGTAACCACCCAAACGCACCCTTTGTATTTTTTGTCATTTTATTTATTTATTCATTTATTTATTTCGTATTTATTTAATTTATTTATTTAAAAATCCTAAAAATATTAATAATATTATTTTCGTATTATTATTTATTAAAAATAATAAATCCAAATTTATTTTATTTAATTCGAAAATTTTTATAAATTTTTATATATTTTATTTATTTTCCGAAAATAATTTTATAAAAATTATTTTATTATTTTATTATTTATCCAAAATTATTTAAAATAAAAACATATTTTTATTTAGTCCGAAAATATTTATTTATAAAAATTATTTATAGTTTATTTATTTATTTATATATATACCGAAATATATATATGTATATATATATATATAAGATATATTTATTTTGTTTTATTTATTTAATTATTATTTATTTAATGTGATTTATTAATGAAATTGGTATATTGTTGACTCGTGTGGGCCCACCCTTTGACCAGCAGTTGACCAGTCAACGCCGGGTTGACCCGGTGTGACTTGGTGACTTTTTCTGATTTTTATGGAATATTGGTTATAGTTATATAGTTTGGTACTTGTTTCGGCTAATGTTTATATAAACTGGACTAGTAAATATGAAATCTAAAATACATTTGTTTTAGTGAAGGGATTTGGACATTGGACTTGGTTTCCATGTTATTATATTATGATGTTATATTGTGAGCTTGAATTGGACGTATTGGATTTGCGGCTATGGTTATTTGGACTTATGGACCCTTTAGTACACGAGACGGTAGGGTACGTTAGGCCCTTAAAGATCTTAACGTACCTGGAACCCTAACAATACAAAATGGTCGATAAACCTAAACAACTAATGGACTACGTGAATGATATATCCAATCATATTTATATAAAATATTAGCGTTGTTTAAAAATAAAAAGAGTCGTTGACTCGGGAAATGTTCTATAAACGGGCAGGTCATGCCGAAAGTTTGTAAAATTCTTTATAAACTTCAAACTATTTTACTAAATACTATTTAATTCAAAAACCCTTTTATTTCAGCGTTATTTTAGGAAAATGGGTAAAGAGCCGAAACTAGTATTATTGTATTGATTGTTCATTTGCATTTGTATCCATTTCACTTCGACTTCTTTTCTTCGAGATATTCTTTCGTCTTTTCTTGCGTACTTGGTCATTTCGCCGACATATACTTTTTATCTTTCTCGTCACCCACACGAGACTTTTTGAAAACTATTTTCTTTCAAATGCCATTGTCTTTTATAAAACTTTATTCAAGCATTGTTTATTGAAATATTCGAGTACCATTGCTGAGTAATGATATTTACATTGCTTAGGTTGTGCTAAGGATTATTTCCTGTGACGCATCATTTGATTGGTTGATATATCTCATTTCCTGCTATTGTTAAGGTGTAATTCATAGCCCCACTTTTTATCTTTTAAATGTTTATAAACCCATGGGGTGAGATACATGCTTTAAATGTTTTCTGAGCACAAGTATTTTTGGTATGCTTTCCTGATTGGTATGCTTTCCTGACGATGTGCTAAGTATCTTTGCCTTGCCATTGCAAGACCCTCAGATCATGAACCATTAATCACTTGCGAGTGAACTCGAATATAGGGATATAGGCCTATAGGAATTGACCCTCCCACTCCTTCTCCTGGATAGACAATTTGTGGTGTGCTATATTCGATTTTGTTGGGTAATTGGCAAGTACTCGGCCTTGGGGGCACTATTATATTATGAAATTCTGCGGTTATATTGATACTATGATTGTTGGTTAATGTTTTGCGTGTCATGAGCTTAGCATCATAAACAATGTTATATGCACAGGGATGCCTCTATACATTGGTAGTTATCTTGATTTTCCCGATATTTGCATATGTTGCTCATATCTTATGATTAAAACCTTGTGCTCAACTTTATATTTTAAACCTATGGATTACACTCAACCTTTGTGTTGACTTTTAAGCATGTGTTTCAGGTACTAATGATCTTAATAATTAGCTTTGGAATGTGATGTTTTGGGTGTGGAGGAGTGGCTAAGGCTGGAGAGGCGATTCTGTCAAGGCAGCTTAACTACTTTCACTATCTTATTTTACATGTCATTCGTAAAACCTTTTCGTGTCTTTTGTTATTTCCGCTGCTAAACTTTGTTTATTTTCCGCTGCAAACTCTATTTACTTTTTCCGCTGCTACTTTGACTTAAGAGTCCTTGTACTCTAAATGCTTTGTAATTCGAACGATATGTTTTGTCACATTTATAAACATCCCGTGTCGTGGTCGTTAGCTATAAATGTGCTTGGTTTCTATTTGCGTAATACCCCCAGCATGATAGCTGCCATATTTGAGTTGGGGGTGTTACAGAATGGTATCCGAGCCAAGGTTTATAGAGAACGAGCTCGCACTCGACTATAAACTTTTTCCTGGAGTCAAAATGTTTTGAGACAGAAAGCCGCCAGCTCTTCATGCCACTTCGCGCCCTGGTAATTTATTTGAACTTTATATATATTCATGCTTTGATATTATGATTTAGTTGGAACTTCTCCACTATTATGCTTTGGCTTATAAAATGTTTTCCGCGAAAATTTGGCTAGTGTTTTTATACTTTCCCTATGCTCTTGTAGAGTTTAATGTCTGTCCCAGTCCCACCAGTTGTTGACCCATTGCTATTAGGGGACGAGATTGAGTTAGATGTTGATGTTGGTTTGGATGATGAGGTAGGTTTAGAGGATGATGTTGGTTTGGACGTTGAGGTAGGTTTAGAGGATGATGTTGGTACTGATGATGATGATAAGGATGATAGTGATGATGATGAGGAGGATGATGATGAGGAGTTTATGGATAAGGATCAGGATGTTCCTCCCATGCCACCTTCGCCTGTGATTTCGGATGTGACTTACGAGTCGGATACGTCTAAGGCATTAGGATATGCGCTTGAGACTGAGGTTCCGACGACGTATGAGATTGGTGAGTCTTCGACAGCTGCTCGTGTTACTCCGTCAGAGCTCAGAGCTTCGATGAGTCATTTGAGACGGGATATAGCGTGGTGTAGGAATAGCCATAGGAATATCACTCGGTGTGTGGGTGATAGGCAGTTTGAGGTTGCAAGATTGAGACGAGAGGTGCAGGATGATAGGAGAGCAGCAGGAGAGATGTATATAGAGCATCAGAGGCAGAGTGAGAGGTTGAGTTCGTTGGAGCGATCGAGTGCTAAGTTGCAGGAGCATTTGGATTTGCTATATGAGAGGATGATTGAGATGGATAAGATGGTAGAGCGGTTGACTATGAAAGATGTGTTTCTTGATATAGACAACAATCAACACTATAACAGCATTCAGACATTATGGGATGAGCTTCATGCTATGCAGTGGCAGGTGTACTACGACAGGATGGCTAGCTTCAGGTTTAGCGACAGTGTTGACGTGATGGCTGTGTATAGAGATCGTTCGAGAGGGCAGTGATTGGTCATTCATAGTCGTTAGTATCTTTGATAGTAGTTTACCTAGTACGTGTAGACTGAATAGTTCAGTTGATAGATTTTGTCGGAAACTTGTACTTGTTTTGCATATCTTGTAAGACTAATGTCAAGTATGAAATCTATGATGTATTATGGTGATGTACTGTTATTGATGTTGACTTATGCTATGTTATGTCTTTTCTTTTTGTGGTGTTGTTTATTTTGCGCTATGATTCTGACACATTGATCAAATACTTACAAAGGTTGTGATTGTATTGATTAATAGAATTATGCCTCCTAGGAAGATGACCCCAGCTGCCATTCAGCAGATGATTGATGAAGGGATTGCAGCAGCGCTTGCCGGGCAAGCAGGTGTTCCTCAGAATGTTGGACAGGCTGGAGTTCAAGTGGTTCCCGACAACCATTTCTGCACTTTTAAGGAGTTCATGGATTGTAAGCCTACTACCTTCAAAGGAACTGAAGGAGCTGTTGGATTGACTCAATGGTTTGAGAAGATGGAGTCAGTGTTTCAAAGGAGCAACTGTACTGAGAACAATAAGGTGAAGTACGCAACGGGTACATTGTTGGAGCATGCCTTGTCATGGTGGAATGCTTATGCTCAAGAGAAAGGAATGGAGAATGCTTTTAGTACTTCGTGGGATGATTTCAAGAAATCTATGGTTAAGAAGTATTGTTCTTGTAGCGATTTGAGGAAGTTGGATACCGAGTTTTACTACTTGGCTGTGAAGGGTTATGATCTTGCTGCATATGTGCGCCGTTTTCAGGAGTTGAAAGTATTCTGTGCTCACATGGTGCCAGATAATGAGAAGTTGCTTGAGAAATTCATTGGAGGATTACCCGCAAGTATCCAAGGACATGTGACATCCTACAATGCTGAGACTTTGGATGATACTATCAGCATGGCTGAACGCCTTATGGATCAAGTGATTAAGCATGGTGCTGTTCAGAAAGGAAATCACTTTGACAACAAGAGGAAGTGGGAAGATAACCGAAGGAACAACAACTTCAACTACCGCAACAACAACAACAACCAGTATCGTAGCAACAATCACCACCACCAACAGAACAGGAGACAAGAGACTGTTAAAGCTTTTATGGCTGCACCAGCACAAGGAGGAATGAATGCTGGGCAACAAGCTTGTTGTGGTAAGTGTCAGCAGCACCATACTGGACCGTGTGCTGTGAGGTGTATGAAGTGTCAGAAAGTTGGTCATATTGCAAGGTTTTGTAAAAGCAAGGTTGTGGCAACAGGAGCGAATGCTCAGCCCGTAGTTACTTGCTTTGGATGTGGAGAGCGTGGCCATTATAGGAGCCATTGCCCTAAGAATGCTGGACAAGGGAATGGAGGTGCTCGAGGTAGAGTGTATGTGATGGGGAATGGAGAGCAACACCAAGATCCGAATGTTGTCACTGGTACGTTTCTTCTCAACAACCTTCATGTTAGAGTTTTGTTTGATTCGGGTGCCGATAGGAGTTTTGTATCTTCTAAGATTGCGCCGTTACTCCGGCTTACCCCAACCCCATTAGGTGTCAGCTTTAGCATTGAGTTAGCTAATGGTAATATAGTTGATACCCATACTGTGATTCGTGGCTGTACCCTTAATCTTTTATACCACCCGTTTAGTATTGATTTGATGCCGATCGAGCTTGGGAGTTTCGACGTCTTAATTGGAATGGATTGGTTATCCAAGCATCAAGCGAGTATTGTTTGTGGAGAACGAGTTGTTCATATCCCTCTTAATGGTGAGATTTTGATTGTTCGAGGCGATAGGAGTGGAACTTGCCTGAACATCATATCGTGTATCAAAACCATGAAATACATCGAGAAAGGATATCATGCATTCGTAGCTCATGTGGCTAAGAAGGAGTCGGGAGAGAAGCGACTCGAGGATGTTCCTGTAGTGCGTGATTTTCCTGAAGTATTTCTTGAAGACTTGCCGGGTCTTCTGCCAGCTCGACAAGTGGAGTTTCGCATCGATTTATTTCCAGGAGCCGCACATGTTGCGCGCGCGCCGTATCAACTAGCACCATCGGAGATGGAGGAATTGTCCAAGCAATTGCAAGAATTGCTGGATAAAGAATTCATTCGACCTAGTTCTTCGCCCTGGGGAGCTCCGGTATTGTTTGTGAAGAAGAAGGATGGATCGTTCAGGATGTGTATTGACTACCGTGAGTTGAACAAGTTGACGGTGAAGAACCGTTACCCGCTACCAAGAATTGATGATCTGTTTGATCAATTACAAGGATCGAGTTACTACTCTAAGATAGACTTGAGGTCTGGTTATCACCAACTCAGAGTTCGGGAAGAGGATATTCCCAAGACAGCGTTCAGGACCCGTTATGGTCATTATGAGTTTCACGTTATGCCGTTTGGTTTGACCAATGCGCCTGCAGTGTTTATGGATCTCATGAACCGAGTATGCAAGCCTTATTTGGATAAGTTCGTGATAGTCTTCATCGACGATATTTTGATTTACTCCAAGAGTGAGGAGGAGCATAAGCGACATTTGGTGACGATTCTTAAGTTGCTCAAGGACGAGCAGTTGTTCGCGAAGTTCTCTAAGTGCGAATTCTTGATTCACAAGGTACAATTTTTGGGTCATGTGATCGATAGTGAAGGATTACGTGTGGATCCCGCTAAGATTGAGGCTATTGAGAAATGGGCAACGCCTGTTAATGCCACAGAAATTCATCAATTTCTAGGATTGGCTGGGTATTACAGGAGATTCATTGAGGGATTCTCCAAGATATCCAAACCGTTGACGGCGTTGACTCACAAGGATAAGAAGTATGAATGAGGAGAGGAAGAAGAGAAAGCATTTCAGATTTTGAAGCAGAAGCTTTGTAGCACACCGATATTGGCTTTGCCAGATGGAGTAGAGGATTTTGTGGTTTATTGTGATGCTTCGTATCAGGGATTAGGAGCAGTTTTGATGCAACGAGGGAAGGTTATGTCTTATGCTTCCCGACAGCTTAAGACTCATGAGGAGAAGTATACCACTCATGATTTGGAGTTAGGAGCTGTAGTTTTTGCGCTTAAGTTGTGGAGACACTACCTTTACGGTACGAAGTGTGTTGTCTTTACCGAGTATAAGAGTTTACAACATATTTTGGATCAGAAGGAGTTGAACATGCGACAATGACGATGGTTAGAGACGTTGAGCGACTATGATTGCGAGATTCGATATCACTCGGGAAAAGCGAACGTCGTGGCT